>CAXIUP010000249.1:0-35000 GCA_964035015.1 Corallium rubrum | reverse complement strand
ATTTTGGTAGTGGCCTTGAATAAATTCGTTACAGTTCGGTATTAAATCAGTATAGCCTGTAGAACTAGGCAAGGTTTTACAAGCAGAAATTTAAGAACTTGTAATACACTTAAGAACCCGCGTATAAGAACCTAGGTTTTGCCAAGTTACCCTAAAAAAAAATCTTATACTGTATATTTGGTGTCAACTGATAATTAAGGCTATTTAGGTTCTCACGGTAATTCCTCAGTTTTGCATTGCGCAGCTTTTCTGGGCATAATTCTGCAATACTAATTCAAGATGTATCCAAATGTTAGTGACGAAAACACATAAAAATGTCGCTAAGGAGGCTAAATCAGCTAATAATAACTTTGACAAAAAGATAAGTAATTTTTGGTTTTAAATTTTGAAAAAAATTAAAAATTTGTTGCGTGGTTTTGTATATAGATGAAATGCTCCATGTGTAGCTCACAAAGATACTCGGTGACCCCCACTTTTTTAAATTATTTATTCAGTTCCTCCAGTAGCTCTACAGCTGAAAGAATATAGGGAAAAAATCACTTCGAGAATTTGAAATATCGTACGTTTTTCATCCTTAAAGGCACAAGCTCCGTTTACACGACACACGAGTTTTTAGCACGGCACTCTTGATTTTCGTTGTGTAAACGCAAAATTAGAGGTACGCGTGCCACAAAATGTTGGGGTGCCGAGACCACCTCAAGAGGTAGTCAGCCCGCTTAAATGTAGAAGTAACTTACGCATGCGCACATTCTTCAAAACAAAGACGCTATGGCGTGTCTACAAAGTCGTCTAAAACTAAAAGTAGGGGCAAAATATGGTCAGATGAAGCAACTAGCTAGGACGTTTATACATTTGTGGGCAGAGAATGCAATTCAAGTTTCCTTACATATGTGTAAAACCAGCTAAGAAAAGAAAATAAGCTAAGACAGCTCCAATAAATTCAATTCTGCGTTTTTCTTTTATCTTAGTCACAAAATTGCACAATACTTCCCATCAAGCTTTGCGAACCACGAGGCAAGTTTTCGAGTTCTGTGTCAGACTTCTTTGCCTTTGATCATCTATAAAACCTGTAAAAACCTAACTGGCGTGCCGCAGGGGTCACATTTGGGGCCAATGCTCTACCTGATTAATATAAACGACCTGCCCTATTTCAGGGCCAATCGTAAGTTGTAATTAGAGCAAAATTAGCCAATCAGGAACGTTGAAAAACCAAACAACTTCGTCAAAAAGTGACTAACTGCTTTCCTTCGTCAAATTCATCAAGCCGAGAGCCTGCATTGCATTTGCGGCTTGGAAATGACTGTGAACCGGCCCGATCCTTGATTCTCCCATTATGTCCCGTGCATCCCACTGCTTCCCCTCGAAATCAGTCATTCTCGCGGCTCGCGCGTAAAGAAAACGGAAAAACGCCAACGGGGAAATTTTTCTGGCCTGAACTGAAGCCTTTGTAGATAGGAAGGAGTATGTTCTATTCTTAAAATGCCTACTAGATAATTAGTTTTTTATTTGCAGGCCTTATTTGTAAATTTTTGACAACGTGCAACAAACGAAAATTATATATTCACGTCAAATTTTCAAGTCGCTAACTAAGTCGCGGGACGAAGTATGGAGGCTGAAACGTCATTTTGTAGGATACGTGCCTTTCTTAGTAATCAAGATGGTCAGCGATCGCTTCTGTGGTTCTAGGTGGCCATGCGCATATTCTGCGTCCTTTTTATATTCCCAACACTCAATAGCAAGGATATTCACCGACACTGAGCATATACCTCATAAATGAAATAACAAGCTAAGTTTAACATTCTTATATTTTTCGGTATTTTATACAAGACACGGCCGCTAGCAACTTGGGCACATCGCGTACTCGATATTTGTCGACAAAACAGTTTTTACAACTTTTGAACATATTAATGGCTAGAAAATTGTAAAGAAACATACCTGTGGACACTCTTCTACTTAATTTTGTTGAATTTTCTCGTTATTCTACTACACCAGCCTTGTTTATCAACAAATAAAATTTCCTCCTTCGGTAAACAAAGCAAAACTGTCCGCCATTTTGTTTTGCCCGCAGGTGAATCAGATTAATTGCTTGAAAAGCACTATTCACCTGCGAGGTATATGCTAAATATATATATTATTTATATAAAATATTATATATTGTAAATGTTATATATTGTTAGATTACATGCTCTTTTTACAAAATATACACTCAACTTCTCAGCATATAATATGGGAGCATAATTTTTGAATTGTTCCATTATCCCCTACAACAAAATCTTTCACAGATGATTTGCTCAAAAATGGCCTTATTTTCATGGGGAAATCAACTGCTCGTCCCTCCCCATGTAAATTCATGAAGTACTGTAATACCAATTATCTGTAAAGCTGGCAAACATAACCAGTGGCGGATACAGGATTTTTGCAAGGGGGGTGAATATAAGGTGCTCAGTTGTTTCTTTTAGAATATTTAACAAGGGCAAAACAGGCAATACTTACCACGTGGGGGCAGGGGAGCGCCGAAGGTGCGGGGGGTCCGGGGGCATGCATGAATTTTAGAGTCTCTGAAATAGCATTTCCTGCATTTTGAGGGGGATTTGAAAGAGTTTTGTAGGATGTAAATTGCCAAACAAATATACTGAATATACTATGAATACACCATACCATACAAGGCATACATCATGTATGAGGACATGTCGTCATTGTCGTGGACTCATGGGGATATGTTTTATAATTTATGTTCAGATTGAAATTGTATACAATACGTCTATATAATCGTTATTCTTACTGTTTTAAAATTGGGGTTTCAAATTTACAAGATATCAGCGTATCATGATGTCCAATCTTATTGCAAAGGAGAGGCCATAGCTAGAGGCAATAAGCATTGTTATACAATATAATTTATGCACGTTTTACACACGAGTGACTGTTGTGATTTGTATAAACAGCTGCTAGTGCATGTCTTGCTGTATTATCCTGTATTGGTTGCGACAGGGAAGGGGGGTGACTAGTCACCCAAGTCACCCCCCTGTATCCACCCCTCCATATCAAAGTCATCCTTTTGAAAAAGATAGACTCCTCTTTCATTCGCTGGTTCACCTCTTTCATGTGTATGGTATATCACCCAACATCAAGACTGAACGGGACATATAAATCAGCATCCAGTCCAGATGATTTTAGCCCCTGAAGTATGCTAATGTGAAACGCAAAACAGCATTCATCAACTCTAGACATCTCTGGCTGTGGATGATCACAGCTCCTGTCAAAAATACAACACGGAATATTCCATTCAATGAATGTCAATGACTCAATATTAACAATTTTAAATATATTTCCTTCTTCGATTCACTCAGCTCAGCTGTGTCAACCAGTGTATACGCAAATACTGTCACTGAATGTGCATGTGATGGCTTCGATCAACAAAGCTTCTTTTACGTTATGAGAATGTCTTAATTCATGTATAGTAACCTTGAACCAAAGGTAAAACCTTACACATTCACATGAGCGGGGGGCAAGGCCTCCCAGATGGGGTTGCAGAAGGGGCGCCAAAACTAGCAAGGGCACCAAATAAACCTATTTCTTTGTATAGCTAGGTCTTCAATGGGATATAATGAAATCTGTAATCTTTTGTGTTTTCTATGAAGTTTTACTAGAAATACATTAATGCAAACCCCTCGTGTTCATTGTTTATTATAATTAATGCACTCTGCCTTCAATCCCAGGGGTGTACCACTGAACCCTTAAATTATGTTGGTTACTCCAGACAAAGGAATTGGCTTCACACAAAATGGCTAAAAATGGTACCCTGTTCCAAACTGAAAGAAAGGAGTAAATGACTGCCAGCATATAAGAACAGACCTTGCACCAGATCAAAAGTGTGATAATTATTACACTGGTACCCTGTTCCAAACTAAAAAATGAAAACCATTCCCTTTCCAGTGGCACATCCCTATATAGTCAATATACGGGAGTCCCATACCTCCTATTATAGCATGCCAGCACAAAGTATATTGTCTTTTTGCACAAAATACAATATTTTGACAACCCAGTTGTATTGCTGTTTAATTGGCTTATTATACCACAGCAAGTATGTGACTAAATTAGCAACCAGAATTTTTTCAGCTTTAGGTAAACAGTACCTCGAACAGTACTGTAGATAAATGACCCACTCCCAGGCATAAAAAGTTTGCAAATTATGCCTGACATTCCAGGGAGGAATAGCTAGGCATTACTCCAATTGATGAATTTATAATAAATCATAAATATGCATACAAAACAATGTGCAGTACAGTGAATGTATGAAAATGTCAAATACATGATTGTACAGTACATGTATGCCACCAACAATTCTTACACCGATTGTTTAAATACGTTTTCTTTTGTTATTAATAAATAAATGTTTTAAAAAATATCTCTGTACCTTCGTACCATCTCTCAGTCACGAATTCAAGTTTTTCTCTTTGCTGTCTCTCTTTCTCTTGTGCTATTCTTTTTGCTGTGTTTTCTGGCATAATTTCTAGCCTCTCTCTTCGCTGTTCCTCTCTCCGCTGATGTTGTTCTAGACACCGTGTTTAGCCTTGATATTGCGAGTCGCTCTTTTCGTTTCTTCGACTATAAACTCTGATGTAATTTTAGACGCTGTGTTTTGTTTTCCTCAAGTCGCTTATACTGTAGTTCTCCTTGTATCTTGCTCTGGCCTAGTGCTGTTCGGCCTGTTCCCTTCGTTCGTTCGCTTGTTTCTTTCTCTTGTATTTCCCTTGAATACGTCTCAACATTTCTAGCTAGCCTATAAACATTTTTTCTTCTCCGAACTTTTGTAGTTTTTTACCCAAACTCGAACGAAAATGATGTTTTTGACGTAAAAAACTACACTGAAACACGTGTACCCTTTTACCACGATCACCCCACGGATCCCCAACATGGTCTCCGTTGATCATTACATATAAATAAATAAATAAATAAATAAATATATATATATACACACACAAATGGATACTCCAAACCGCCAACATGGGTACAATCCCCGACCGGATTTAGCGAGGCCCGCTTCGCGAACCACACGAACACGAGGGGATAATCTTCAGAATTCTGTAAAATCTCACTCCAAAATGCAGGAAATGGCATATCAGAGGCTCTAGATTTCAAAATTATCTGGGGGAGCATGTCCCCGGACCCCCCTAGATATTTCGCGCTACTTCGGCGCACGCATTGTAGTCGCCACCTTTGAGAGAACCCGTTGTTTGTTGTAATACTATATATTACTACTTGAGTTATTTTAAAACAAAAAATGTGATAATTTATCAAATACAGTTCTAATGTCTCTTAACTTTTTTCCCCCTTTTTTCTTGGGGGGGGGGGGGGGTAGCCTGAAACTTGCCTCCGCCCGCAAAATTAACAGGCTGTACCGCTGACCGGTAACAGCGGGCGCCACGGTTATGATTTTATAGATATATTGCTATCGTGTTGTGTGTGTGTGTGTGTGTGTGTCTGTTAACTTTTTTGTGTAACCGCTGACCTGTAGTGTGCGCTGTGGTGTAATTCTAACCAATACGCGACAATTACATCGGGGACAATCGAAGCTTAGAATTTTTGCGTCAACGTTACGAGCTATCAGGTTGAACGATGGAAACAAGTATTCTTCAACCCTTATCCCGATCGTGTTTATAATATTATTTCCTCGCCATATCAAAAGAGCAACACTATTTTCGAAGAAAGACAATATTGCTGATACAAATGGCAAGTATTTTTTACATGACTTATAGTAAACTTGCAAGTGTGATCTACCACAGCTTTTGTGCGTTATACAGAACGATTGAAGAGTTGACAAAAGGTTGTCAACTCGTTGGGCGATTTTATATCGAGTCAGGCGACTCAGGCCAACACGTGTAAACTGTTTATGAATTAGGACCGTGGTCTTCAAATGACAAACATTACTCTTCGGAAGACAAACAATTCTCTTTGGAGGAAACTAGTATATATTTCGGAACCGGTAGCATCATTTTACATTTTTAATGCAATCAAGTTTATTAGCAGTTTGCTGTATAAAGTTGTATCTAATAAACAATCCAAGATTTTGAACTAGATTTTTCTATTTAGCTTATAGATACGTGCCATACATGTCAGGTAAACAATCTCACTGCCTTATTAACCCTTTGATCGGGAAGTTTCTAATCGTGTCCAGGGTGCATTCCATGTAAACCCCACGCCAGAGATACGCCAAATACTTCAGACCGCTACGCCAAGGATTACGTCAGACACCCGCCGAGATTGCACAACTTCTAATCTTCAGTCGTCTCTTTCGGTTTTGAATCAATCAGGAAGAAGTTTAAAGCATTATTAATATTTCTTATGCGAAAAAACATAAAGCGCCGTTACGCCAAGCACTTATACTCGACGAGACACGCCGGAGATCTCCGCCGACACGCTGAGATTTTTTCGAGTCCACGCCGGAGATCTCCGGCGTGGAGTACATGGAATGCAGACTGGAATCGTGTGGCATTTATAGACAGTAAAACAAAGGGTCACACTCAGTGACGCAGATGAGTATCAAAAATTAAGTCGTCAGGCGTTTAGACAGTAAAATGTGTGGCGACAAAAATGTACGTTTCCCTGTTAAGGGGTTATTGAGAATAACAAGTATATATTTCTTAAAACAATCAAGTTTATTAGCAGTGCCTATTTAAATATTAGGTTGTTGTAAGTTGACAAAGTTATATCTAATAAACCTGTCCCACGATTTATTTTCTTTAATATCAAGGGATTGGCTTGTCATGGCATGTCACTCACTTATTAGTTATTATGTTCACTGAACTGGCCTGTTTACAAGGAGGGAGGGTTACCCTAGCACCCGGGTCAAAGTTTAGACCTGGTTACCAGGTACATGCGTAAAAATGCACAAGTTGTTCACAGTTGTTAACAGGCATGAACAATGTTGTGCTGCACCCTGTGAACAGGTTATCAACAAGTTGTTCACTTATAGTTCGAACAACTTGTTCACAGATAAATCAACAGTCATGAACAAGTTGTTCCAACAGCACATTTTTATAGCCAGCAACGTTGTTCGCACATGATACAACATGTAACAATGATGAACAACAATGTTACAACAATTGTGAACATGACTGGTGTATCATCACCTCCTTCGGTTGTTTCAACATGCGTGAACAAGGGTTGTTATTATATACCAAGTGTCAAAGTTCGTGTTTTCTTGCGTCTCATTGGGCGAGAGGGTATCACGTGATAGTGATTAAATTCCACTGTCTCCCGGCAACAGCTCTGAAGCGGTGAATAATATGTTATGGACCGGTGAATAATAAAATCCTCAAGTTATGGAGCAAAAACAAAGGTTCGCTAGCCGAAGCAGCGATGAAATAGATAATTTACTCAAAAATAAAGACTCAACATCGACGAAAAAGGCCACAAAGCAAGCAGTTAAAATCTTAAGGGAATTTTGTATCGAAAAAGGACTTGCCGCCGAGATTAAAAATCTTACAAAAGTACAACTCAATGAGCTTCTTCGACAATTCTACGCCAACACCAGAAAAAGAGATGGTTCGTTTCATTATATTACTTCAGTGATTTGACGTCTTTCTTTTTTTGTTTTCTTTGACACTTGGTATATAATAAAATACTTATTGACTGGGCCCTTCGGCAAACAGTATGTTTTGTGGCCCCTGGACCGCTCGTTGTTACCCTCGGCTTCGCCTCGGGTAACAACGGTGGTCTCGGGGCCACAAAACATACTGTTTGCCTCAGTCCCAGTCAATAAGTGTTAATTGTTTCATCAAGCAGTAACAACTTGTTGAAACAATGATGAACAATGTTGTTAATTCATCAGTGTTGTTCACACATGATAACAACGTTGTTACAGCATTGTTCAGGCAACAATGCTGTAACAACTTGTGATATTTTTACGCGTGTAGGTGCGTTATCCCTACCAAATGCATTTACAAGGACAAAACATAACCTGGCTACTAGGGTAACCCTGGCAGCAGGGTTTACCATAGCATCCTTGTACACGACAAACAAAAAATGCAAGAAATGTATGATAGCTAGGGTAATACGAGTGCTTTAGACACTTCCAAAATTTGCTTCAATGGGCATGAACAATCATTTGAAATCGAGGTTGAATATCAGGGATGTCATGATAGTGAATGCATTACGATTTCATGTCAACCTCGAGTTAATGCCATTGTTTCATAGGCACTTTTTATAGGCTATAAATTCTCTTCCAATGTACGTTTTCAATATTGTGATTCGATATTGGCTGTTCAGCGAGGATACATGTACGCTATGCGTACCTTTTGTTTCTGATGCAATCTCATGGAATGGCAAAAAAGTAAAAAAATATTTGATTTGCCTGAAGGCGTGTGCATTAGATTAGATGATGGTGATTATCGAACTTTGATCTACAGTTTCAAGTGATTTCTTGGCACGTGGGTTCAATAGATGGATTACTGGACGTTGCTCATCATTGCAACTGGCGTAATTACGTTTCAATGCACTGGTGTCTGTGCATTTCATTGTACCAGTAATAATTGTACTTGCAGCAATGTTGGTTCTGAAGAGAATGACTCGACATTTGTGTCTTGTACTGGACGTGGCCTTCGAACTGTCCCCGATGGATTTCCCAGGAATACATCACGACTTGATTTATCAAATAATAATCTGACACACTTTTCCGGGAGGACATCCTTGGGCTGGATAAGTTAAGGGATCTATATCTTGTAAACAATAATTTGGTCAGCATTAATATAAAAAACTCAAATGTTATGATGGTCGTTCTTACCGACAATGCCATTTCAAATATTTCAAATTCTAATTTCGAGAATCTACCTAATTTGTGGTACCTATCATTGCATGGTAACAAAATAGCTGAGATGCCAAATGGTTTTCTTCTTACGATGCCGAATCTTGCATTTTTTCTAGTATCATCAAATGAGTTAAGAGAGATACCATATTTCTCTTCTCCATTTAAACAACTGAAATTTCTTTTCCTTGATAGTAATAGAATTGTGAATGTTTCTAGAGATTCCTTAGTGCTAGAAGGCTTGGAAAATCTTGATTTACATCAGAATGAAATAGAGAATGTTGACCACTTTGCTTTCCAATATCTTACATCATTGGTCAAGCTAAATATGTCATTTAATTTACTCAAACAGGCCCCATCTTTTGTCACAACATCTGGAAATAGTCTAACTCTAGATTTAAGTAACAATCAAATACAGTCAGTTGATGAAAACAGTTTTGCATCATTGAAATCAGTAAAATCTCTTTTACTTGTAAGTAACAAAATAAGTCATATTAATCCCATTGGATTGGATTCCCTTTTATCTCTGGAAGATTTGGATTTGACAAACAATTCCTTGACATGTGACTGCAGTTTGTATCCATTTAGTGGGTGGTTGAGGCTTCATCGAGGTATATATGTCAAAGGAGCAGTGTGTAATAGCCCAGAGAAATGGAAAGGAATTGATATTGGAAGTTTGAATTGGGTAAACCTTTGTCAAAAAAAATGTGGTCTTCTTGTGGTTGCAACTATTCTGTTTATTTTGGCAATTGTTTACTTAATATGTCAAGAAAGGTATGAAAAGTGATTAATATTTTAGAATGATTATAATGTACATATACTCATGATCAGGGACAGTGCCACGGGTGGGCAGAGGGGGCTACAGCCCCTCTGTTGGGGAATCCCGACAGAGGTCAGTGACCTACACTAGGTGTTCAACAAATTTTTCTTTATTGATAGCATGAAAATACATGCTGTAGCTTGTCGGTAATTTCACAAGGATAAGATGGAAAAAGCTATTCTAGATGTTCATAATTTGAAAATTTTCCAGGGGAAGATGCCCCGGACTCCCGGACTAAGCCCCCCTGTCAGGGACCTTAGCCCCTGTGTTGGGGAATTCCTGGCACCACCCCTGCCTGGAATTTGCTGTGCCTACCAAAAAAATTGTGTCTTCCATATATATAAATATCCCCTCACCCGCTTTTACCGCCCCCCCCCCCCCTTACCTTGCACCCTTTTTTATTGGAGGCCTGGAAATAGTTACTCCTGTCGGAATGAAGAAAATATAGTTTTAATTATGGTAGAATATTTGAAATAAAAAAAAAACACTCTATTTTGGGGGGGAAAATGCCACAAAGAACAAAGAAAATTTTAAGGATAATATTTCGTAAAATATATTGAGATGAAGAAAATTGCACGTTGCCTCCAGGGATTGAACTCAATCTCGTTCGCATGCAAACCGACAATGTTACCACCACACTACTGAAGGGGAATTATTGTAATGATGATATCGGCCGTTATCTTGGTCGGTGTATATCAGCGATTTTGAGGCCGTTTTCAGGTTCGGTGTAATAGTATTTATATATATACCGAACCAAAATGAGGCCGTTATCCCATGACTTAACGGCCTCGTCTCGTTCGATATAATAGTAGATTGTGTATGGCTTTCTTTATATAAAGCTACATATATACCAAACCAAAACGAGGCCGTTATCCCGTGGTTTAACGGCCTCGTTTCCTTCGGTATAATAGCAGTACCAAAACGAGGCCGTTATCCCATGACTTAATGACCTCGTTTCCTTCGGTATAATATGAATGTCAAAACGAGGCCGTTATCCCATGACTTAACGGCCTTGTTTCCTTCGGTGTAAATAGGAGTGTCAAAACGGGGCCGTTAAGTCACGGGATAACGGCCTCGTTTTGGTTCGGTATATAGGTGGATAAGAGAATTACCGACCACGACTCCGGCCTCTAAATCTCTGATATATACCGACCAAAATAATGGTTTATTTCGTGATTATCAAAACACTCAGGCATCAGAATTTTATTGAAATATTAGGGTTATACTTTACAGTTCTTTCTTTCCATGTTTACAAAGAACATCGCTGGGTATATAAAATATTTGCATTTTGAAAACTACTCAAACTATAATTTCATTTATGGCATTTTAAATTTATTTAAACTAATATCACAAAAACAATTTTTCATTTCGAAATCTGAATTGCTGAAAATGTTTTCACATATTACATGTTAATAAGTATTTCAACAGCATTTGTAGTCTTTGTACGTTTTTCAAAAGAAAAAATGTTCCTTCTCCATTTTTATGTTAAATTATAAACGACCGCTAAGTCATATGTAGTTTTACAATAAGAAAGCTATTTAAAAGGAGATAAGACGCCAGCCAGAGGTAAAAAATACAACGTAATGGGCATTGGCAAGAAAAAACATGCAATGGACATGATACGTACTTCAAGGACACACAAAATATAAAACAAAATTAACAGTGATAGATGTAAACAGGGAAACTCAACAGTTTTGCTACTAAGTGTTTGTGATTACTGAGAGCGACTGCTCTATATTTTTACCGTAGCTTTATTAAATTTTCGGCCTTTATCTTCGTTTCTTTCGAGTTTTGGTTTGACGGTTTTCCTTTAGTCAAGACTTTATATACGTAAACGTTGATTTGTTTCTGTTCTTTTGAAAAGGATTCGTATCCCAAAAACTCCTTTCTCGAGTCGTTTTGTCATTCCCATTGGTGCTTGGCACTTTTTATTTTTTGCTCTGTCTAACGCCGGACGATTTTACTCTTCAAGGGAAGACCTCCTGACATGGTGGGAGTTAAAACTTAATATTAAAGAAATTTAATATTAAAGTTCAGCGGTAGATGAACCCAAACCAGCAGTAGCAGGGTGCATGCAACTAAATGGGTTGACAACTGTCTATGTTTACCAATTCAAGGGCAAGGTGGGAACAACTGTGGAATATGAAAATATGTTTTCTCCTTCAAGCATAAATTTACCATAATTTGACTCTTAATGTTTTATTTCCAAGGGCTTACAAGACTGCGTGCATCTTCAATAAAAAAGAGAAAAAGATCTGGCATCATCCAAAGACAAGGTACTGTACATGTATGCTGTGCAATGTACTGTACTGGAGCAGGTATACGCCCTCTATTGGGTAAATGCCCTCTTCTTTTCGTCCAAAACTCAAAAAATTACGGGGTAAACGCCCCCTGCTTATCTTCTGGTAAAAAGGTTCGAAATTTTGCTTTCCCACAAGAATTTAGGGATTTATAATGCAAAGCAGTGGAAACACTAGTCTCCCTCCAGTGTTCGGCTCCCCTTTCCCACCTTTCCTGGGAAAGAGAAAGGCTAATTCGTGCTAATTGGCCATGATTTAGCCTTATATCAAAAGTTGAAAAGTCAGCGAAAGTGTATAGGTCCACCTACCACGTCTGCTCAAATGAGCGCCACATCCATTCCGTACATTGACCAATCAGAGATCAGGCTTCCCAAATCTGAAGATCTTGAGCATTTAACTACTGGTATTTAAAATATTTTGAAAACTATTGCTTATAGTTTAGTAAAAATTTTGCGTAAATAGAATCAGTAAGATGATCGATGTAACTGTGAATCGCAATATGAATACATGTACATGAAATAAAGTTAAAAGTGCCACTGCCTGGAATATGAAGCTGAATACATCGAGGTTGCTAGCCAGACGTGGCCAGACATCCCCGTAAAATTTATTATCCACTAGATACATTTTGCCGACACTTTTATCTTTTTAAAACTTTTTGCCCAGATTTATCTACACGACCAGCAAGAACATATTCATATTACCATTCTTCCTAAATTTTGTAAAGCTCTGAGCTATAGTAAGCGAAATATTAGCTTTCAAGTAAACTAATTTGGGCAGTCGCTTCAGACAGTGGCAGTCACTAAATACCTTTTGTTTACACTTTCCAACCTTAAATTTCTCTTACGTTTTTACGCTTTACACTGACTTTCACGCTTATTTGTTTGCACAGGCAGCAAGAACATAGTCAAAAGAATGTTCTTCGTAAATCTCGTGAAGTTCTAGGCTAATTTTTTCAAAATGTTAGCTTTCGACTAAACAAATTACACATATATTAAACAACACTAGCCCAGGACGGCTTTTATATTTAGCACGACAATGGTGTAATTTCATTGGTATATACATGCACAGGAGCTCAACTCTGACGCCTGCACTGTAAAAACTGACTGGTTAAAACAACCAATTTTTTTGGTTGCAACCATTGTGAAATGGTTATTTTAACCAATTATTAATTGGTTAGTTAATCATAACCATATTGAAATTGGTCAAAATGACCATTTATGAATAGGTTATAGTTCGCGCAACCATTGTGAAATGGTTATTTTAACCAAATGGTAATTGGTTTGTTATTTATAACCAATGTAAATTGGTCATCAAGACCAATTATAATTGGTTGTGTAAAATGGTCACTGCGACGAATTATTTATTAATGGTTAGAATATAAATATTATAAAATGCCTATTTTAACCGATTATCAATTGGTTACCCTGCTATAACCAATGTAAATTGGTTATTGTGACCACTTATCAAATGGTTGTGTAAAATGGTCATTTTCACCAATTATTAATTGGTTATTTGAAGCGATATGAAATAATAATATTATGATATAAACTAGGAGAGCGGTTCTGACCACAAGAGCATGTTTCGATCCTTTCTGAAGAGCCGAAAAGGCCTGCCAGAAATTATACTTCACAGTAACTTATTTCGGCTATATACACGATGTGAATTGAAATCTCAGCTTGACTCGGTAGACGAGAAGTAATCGAAATATTTTGTTATTCATCAAGCCACATTTATACGGAAGTGACGGAGCGAAATTATCGCATATCGGGTTGCGGTCGTGATCGAGTTATTATTAACTGAATAAATCGAGTGATTACACGACGAAAACCATTGCGAGCGCGATAGCTCTCGATCGGAATCCGGATACTGTGGCTTCGTGTATTAAAAGACGTATAAAATCGGACTATATGGCATCTGACTTCAAGCCACGCATTTACTATTTACACGAATAAAGTTAATAAAATGAATCATACAAATCGGCACTCATGGGACAGGTTGCTTGAATTAAAACTCGATTGCTACCGAAGAAGAGTGTTACGAAATAAATAAAGCGAAAAGTTAGTGTAGCACCAAAGGTCCAAAATATCAAACGTTCATCAAGCTTGAATATCAAGCGGATCAATTGCTTCAATATTCAACCAATCACAGGAAACTATTAATTAATGCTCGATTGAGCAGGGGTGTCTTCGCATAGGTCCGCCGCGTGATCAGCCAATTAGCAGCCTCGAATTTTTTTGATCCACTTAATTATTCAATTTTATTCGAATTACGCCGCTGCTCGCATTCAAGCTTTGAAAGCGTTGTCGACACGAGGAGAGTTAAAGAATGGTATATATCAACAACAAATTTCACCGAAGAAAGACTGTTCTTCGACTTCATTTGGTGAATTACCTTGGACAGACTAGAAACGGAACACTTTCCAGCGACGAAGATCGCGACAATGTCTTGTCTTACCACGAACTTCTACGGAATTCTTCCCACCGATTAGGCGAAATCTATTTGCGTTGCTGGGCTTTGGAATCACACGCATAAACACCGAAGGAATAATACGCATAAAGGATGATTACTACATTATATTCGAATACGGGATCATAACTTCCACTTCTTGTGACAATTGTGTCAGTGGACTTGATGATGGTAGAAGAGCAAGGCCGCGAGAACCTACGAGTGTCCAGTATTATTCCGGTTGGTGTTGTGAATTGACTTGCTAAATGTTAATGACTATAATGCTTTATCTAGTTCAAGTTAATTGTTAAATTTGCTCACTACGCCCACTTACATGCTTTAGCCAAATTATTGGGATTGTGATATCGATGGAGAGCTATATTTCGCTCGCAATTTGGGTACTTTTGGTCGTGTCTCACTCGATTTATTTAGTGCGGCTTTACTTAAAGGCTTAAGAGTTTAGGCAAGTATGATGGCTCGCGATCGCAATCCCTATAATTTGGCTCCGTGTAAATGGGGATTTACTTATGTACTTACATTATGTGTAGTAAACTGATTCAAAATTGTTATTAGGAAGATTCTGTAATTAGATTTTCCGATGAAGGGATGGTTGTGGTAAAATTTAAACCATCAAGATTATGAGTGCTATTCTCTGTTTGCTTGCTGAGTATTATGTTTTTAACGCAGAATACCCAAAGGGTGCAAGTGGGCAAAGCAAGAATATATATTTATTTCTTGAACATTTGTTTTTTTCAAAAGCTATAATGTTTTGCCAATGGGTGTTGAAAACTTTCTTTCGAGTTTGTCGTGATATCTATGTTTAGGTATAAGGTGGAAAACTTATAAATTGTATATACATGCATGTATATTGAGTAACATAGTGTTTTATATGCATATGTTTTGATTCCATTTGTTAAGCAAGTAAGATTTTATTGACATAGTGTAGTGAAAATTAAATGTGTTCAACTGTTGTTTATCTTTCAGAAATTTGTTTACTGCATTACATTAATTATAATTTTAACCAATTTGAATTTGGTTGCAACAACCAATGTTGATTTTAACCAATTTGAAATTGGTTAAAAAACCATTTCTAACCGTTTTTTATTGGTTGTCTCAGATGCATCTACTTGACCAATATTTATTGGTCAAAATGACCTATCTTTATGGTTATTTTGACTAGGGTGAGGCGGTTAATCGATAAACCGGAAAAAACCGATGTTTTTCGAAAACCGATTCGACCGATGTTGCTCCAGGCAAAAAACCGAAAAACCGAAAAAACCGAAAAAACCCGTTTGAATCTCAGTAACATTGAAACAAAATGGCAGTAATAATTACAGGGAAGCGAAGCATCAAAGCTAAGCCGGTTCACACGCTTGATTGGTTCAGCAAATCAGCGCCCTGATTGGTTCAACAGAAAGCGGACCTCTGCGAAGACAGGTAGCGTATGACTCATCGCAAAAATATTCAGAGTTAACAAATTAACATATAAACACGTGCAATAGCATTCAAACATTAAACTTCAGTTGGTCGTTTGCTTACACTATCCCGAAGTCTTTCTGTTTTTGTTAAAATGAGTAAGAGTGCAGTTTGGAATTTCTTTAAGAAGCCAGAAAGAGGAGAGGATTTTGCCGTGTGCAAAATCTGTACGCAGTCCGTTAAAAACAAGGGAGGAAACACAACCAATTTGCTGCAACATCTTCGAAGAACCCATCCTTCCCAATATGCGACGATGACTCCATCAGGACGAAAGTCAGCACCGAGTCGAGCGACAAGCGATAGCAGCCCAGTTTCATCAGATACGCAAGTTACCCAACCTACAGTAAAGAGCCTCTTTGCCAGCAGCACGCCATTAACACCTGGTAACAAGCGCCACGAAAGTATAACAGATGCCATCACATACTTTCTCTGTAAAGACAACGTCCCGTTTAACGGAGTGAGTCGACCAGGATTTCAAAAACTATTGAACGTATTAGAGCCACGCTACAAGATTCCAAACAAGACAACGTTTTCGAAAAACAAACTTGCAAAGCTGTATGATGTCACCAGAGAAGCAGTTATGCTAGACTTAAACAGCATAAACTACTTCGCATCTACAACTTACATGTGGTCTTCTCACGGCTTGACACCGTACATGGGATTCACGTTGCATTGGGTAGACGCTGAGTGGAAGTTACAAAGCCGAAACCTTGGGACAAAGTTTGTTCCTGATGACCACACTGCCGAACAGTTGACCGAGACGATGAACGACATGCTTGGGCATTGGAAACTGAGCGCTTCGAAGCAAATTGCCATAACCACAGACAATGGTTCAAACATAAAGAAAGCCTGCAAAGACAACAAATGGACAAACTTGCCATGTTTTGGACACAATCTCCACCTCGCAATCACCAATACCATGAAGAACAACCCAAGAGTACAGCGTGCATTGGGTGTATCCAAGAAAATCGTGGCAGCTTTTGGCACAAGCTGGAAGAGACGGAGAGATCTTGCCGCAGCTCAAGTTCAAGAGGAACCTGGACAAAAGTTCAAGAATTTGTCATCGGTGGGTATTGAGTAATTGAGTATTTTTAATATCATTATATTAATAGGTTCGTGAGCAATGTGTTATGTATTATTGAGACTATATAAACTTAAGTCAATCAAAAGTTTCAAAACTTAGTTACTGTTTTTTACTAAACAATTTTTGTTGTGTCGCATGAACAATGATTTTAGATGTGCCCAACACGTTGGGGTTCCACACAACACATGATCAGCAGGGTGCTGCGCAATAAGAAGGCCATTCGACGAGTTCTTGGCAACGATTTTGTCCCGAAGTGGCAAGATTTGGAAGTCTTGGAGTGTGTGGATAAAGCACTTGGTCCGCTGAAGGCGTTCACAGATATTATGTCTGCGAGCAACTATGTGACAATAAGTGCGTTAAAGCCAATTCTCCATCGCCTGTCAACAACTGAATTGGCCCCTCAAGATGACGATTTGCCATTGGCCGCCGAAATCAAGGAGGAGGTCATGACGCGACTACAAGCGCGTTATGTTGCCGATCGATTGAAAGGTTTGATGAATGTCGCATCATTCTTGGATGCTAGATACAAGACTGATTTTTTAGAAACAGAAAGCGAAGAATTGAACAATGTCAAAGAGGAGCTCTTGAAGAATGTTGTTCTTCTAGAGTGCAGCATTGAAGAAGAAGAAGAAGATGTCTTGCCATCGCCCGCTGCAAAGAAGGCAAAACTCAGCCTTGGGGCATTGACCAGCCTGAAAAAGAAAGAAACGGCGTCACCAGCAGCCTCTCCACATAGCCGTCTCTCCAAGGAGATTGACACTTACCTCAGTTATCCAGTCATTGACGGAGACGACGAACCTTTAGAATGGTGGAAGGTTAACGCAAAAGAAATTCCGTTACTGTCACAATTGGCAAGAATATACCTCGCCATTCAAGCCACCAGTTCGCCATCAGAGAGGCTTTTTAGCAAAGCGGGGCAAGTTGCTACACCAGCGCGAGCGCAACTAAAGCCCGAGAAAGTTGACAAACTTGTCTTCCTAGCGGAGAATTTGTAAGGATAGACTATCGCATTCGCTTGTATATAGATAGAAAGAAAGCCAGTTTTACTGTTACTTAGTCATTTCCTTGTGTGTAGAACGTATATAGCTACAATGTTTGAAAATTTAATTCTTGTAAATATTACGATACATTGTACTAACTGTTTTAAAAACTAAAGTCTTGAACGTGTAGCGTGAAGTTTAATCAAGTAAATCTACAGATATAAATATCGATTTTTTCGGGTTTTTCGTTTTTTTCCAGGCGGTTTTCGGTTTTCGGTTTTTACCCTGAACCGCCTCACCCTAATTTTGACCAATTGAATACTGGTCATTTTGACCAATAAACATTGGTCAAAGTGACCATGAAATATTGTTTGTTTTAACCAAAAAAGTATTGGTTATTTTAACCAAATTATAAAATTGGTTAAAACAACCGTTTTTTACTGGTTCTCTCAGATGCATCCTGGTGACCTTTTTTTTTTGGTTGTTTTAACCAGTCAGTTTTTACAGTGTGTGATTGTCCTTCCTCTTTTTGTATCTGCGCAGCATATATATTGCTATCGCGTTGTGTGTTTGTGTGTGTGTGTGTGTGTGTATGTGTGTATGTGTGTATGTGTGTACGTGTGTGTGTATATGTGTGTATGTGTGTCGGGGGGTGGGTGGGTCGGGTTGGGTTGGTGACACTCCCAACGTTTGAACAAATTGTCGAAAAAGTCAGTCCCAAATTGTTTATCAGGCTACGTCCACACGCATCCAGATATTTTTGAAAACCCAACTTTTTTATCCGTTTTCAAAAAAATCCGCGTCCACACCGAACAGGAAAACGACGTTTTTAAAAAGTTCGACTTTGGAGACCGTCTTCGAAAAGTTCCGTTCTTGATAACCGCGCTTCATCGTTTACGTGTGGACGGAAGGCCAATCCATAACAAAAAAGTTGCGTTTTCAAAAAAAATCCGGATACGTGCATGGACGTACCGTTTGAGAGCTTGAGTGGTGAGTTTAAAGGGAGATAGTAAGCTTATTAAATGGCCTGCTCAAAAAAGTCCCTCCCCCACAAATGTTTCGAATCAATCGAATGTGCCCCTTCGCAGGTATTGATACAAACTGCCAGACGTGTTTTAACAGTTAGCCTCACTGTCATTACTGTAGGTAGCTAGCGCCACGAGATATTACGACAATATATTATTACAATTACATATACCCTATATATGTGAAGGGATTTTCGGATTGGCTACATGCATGTATATAAGCAGGGCTTTCAGCTTTTCGTGAAGCCATGGCTAAGCGGGACTAAGCAATACCCGGAGCTTGATGCTCCAGAATGCCATTTCCGGCGTTCCAGGTAAAGATCTTTTATAAGAAAACTTATGCTCTGGCGAATTTGGCGTGATTTGACAAAATCTGATCTGCGGATTTTCGCCGTTCGCCGGCTTAAAGTGAAAAAAAAAAGTTAAAAAATCCAGTAAAGTAAAGTATAAAAGCAACCCGTCACATTCACATTGTCAATTTCAAATTAATTCCCATGCTTGTTGCTGACAAGGGTACGTTAGGTTTTTTTTTGGGTTTGGTTACCTAAACTAATCAGAAACCTTAGTATATATATATATATATATATATATATATATATATATATATATATATATATATATATATATATATATATATACCCTTTTATGCCAGGTGTGGCAGTCTGTAATTGTGACCGTGCTGAGATTGTGCTCTATCAATTTGTGTAATCGAATCTTTCACGTTCGGATTAGTTAAACTTGTTACCTTAAAATGTTCAAAACCAAAATTGTTGATTTCGCCACTAATTGCAATTCTTTCACAAGATATTACCACAAGCTTGGCTTTCGAAACATTGCATCGAATGCAACACGTCGACAAACTGAAACAAGAGTGATGGTTGGAGTTTAGTATTTGATTTTTCAGCTTCAACGTTAAGGGTGTTCAGACATATTTATTTTGATCCGTTGCTAGGGAAAATTTGATTTGACCACAGAGCTTCTAGAGCTTTACAGATTTGATCCCCAAGCCAGAAATGTTAGATATCCTGCACGTAGTATATATGAATGAAGTTCTTTCATTTGATGACGTCATTGAGATAAGAAAAAAAACAATAATTTTCGCCAACGTAAAAGTTTTGCTAACTAAAGAAGTTTCACTAGAACCAGAATTGTTACGTGCAAAAAAGTACGCCTGCGTTTCTCAACTGGGCAAATCTTAATGACTTTATGGCTGTTTTAATGAAATTTTAAGGGATATTTTTAACAAAATTTTTTGGTTTATTCATAAAATCCATGCGTTCTTTTTGGGAGACATGTTTTCCTTAGGTGTAAACGAAAGAAAAGTAACGATTTGATAAAAACTCGCGGAAATTATAGGAATCTTGTGAGCTCATGTTTTTTGCGACTCAAATGCCACTCAACCTACCCTGCGAGGCAGAGCCCCTTTCCGACCTACGCAAACTTTGGGGGAAAGTGGGCTCTGCCAACAAACTCGATCTTCGCCCCAAGTTTAGGGCGAGTCAGTCAGGTTTTAATTACAAGTTCTAGTTTACGAACACGCGTAAGCAGGAAAATGGGAAGTGACGCGTTAGAGCCTGGGCTCAAAATAATATCTTGGCAACCGTTCATGCATGCTCTAAAAGAAATATCAAGTTTGTTGGCCGAGTCCACTTTCCCCACAACATGGTCTCTCGTTCCGTATGATGACCATAAATTACAAACACTATTAGGGTGGTTGGAGGGGGAGGAGGTGTCTAACCCTCCCCCCCCCCGACACTTTTCTAGTTAGGGTTAGGGTTACCCCCGGGAAATGCACATTTTTGAGGGTTAGGGTTATGGGGTACGGGGGGTAGGGGTTTCATTAATAACCTCTTTATTAAAAACATGCACATGTATGATGAAATGCATCATACACGCGTGTTGGGTTGTATGTTATATATCATCATACGGAACGAGAGACTGTATTGTTCCCCCGAAGCTTTGCGTAGGTCGGAAAGGGGCTCGACTCGCAGGGTACACTCAACCTAGCCTGAAAGAATCAGGCGCGACCTCCCCCCCCCCCCCCCCCTGCCTGATTGGAGCTTGCCAGCTAAATTGCGAGTTTAGCAAGAATGCTCGAAAAGTCGTCTTGTTCTACATACAAAGTTAAAAGTTGATGTCCACTGTCTTCGGAATGTTTGATTTATGGTTCATCAGCTCTGCCGATTTCTAAATTCCGGCATTCAGTCCAAATATCTCGACGTGACGACGTCCTTCGTTTATTTTTCTATCTATCGCTGTCTGTGTACCGAAGTTCTTCAACTCTTCAAGAGTTTTTTCCAGCGACATTCTACAGCAAAGGAATAGTTTTCTTTTGTTTTGGTACTTTTTCTCACAAACTTTCTCGGCTCTTTTCCTTTTTTGTTATCATTTTATACATTTTTGCAGTGTATAAGTACAAAAATGTGTTTTTGTGAAAAGATTTCTCCGACCGGAAGTAATATCCTTAGCAATCGGTTGCCTAGCAACGAAATACGTCCGTACACCTTTAAATCCAGTTGTGTTCACTCAACAAATCGACAAGTTTATGTTGCATTTTGCTGCCGTAGTGCATGCCGTTGGTCATCACTGATGACTCCGCAAAACTAGCCAAACAAAACGGTATAATTGTGACAATTTAGTACGCGCAAAGGAGTCGTCATGCGTCTACAATTTTCCCCGCAAATTCACGAGCAGATTCATTTTGTATTATATAGAATGGAAAGTAATACCAAAGGCAGCAAAGTATTGAATGTTGTTCCAAGAGTTTTTATATATTATATATTTTTTTGTTTGGGGCTTCTTGGGTCCTCCTATTGGCAGCCCTTAGTTTTCGATCGAACCCTACCTAATACCACTTATTTTACGTCTAGGAAGACGTTAATACACCATGGGGAGTACGGTTGGCGTAGCCCTGCCTCTTGCCAATGCAGTGTAAATTAAGCCCAGTTGGACGGACTTGGATGGGTGACCGTATGGGAATAACCCCATTCTAGAGCTTGAGACTCGTGTGCATGAGTAGAGTTTAGTTGGTCTAGTTGGTTTCTCTGTGGTTCGAGGGCTTTTCGCCGGGTTCTCCGGTTTTTCTCCATCCGTCAAACCAACACCTAGATCTTAAGCTGTAATCCGTGGTCTGACATGTGTCGTATGTCGGCTGCCTTGTTAAATTTCAATATGTAAATTGCTCTTGAAAAGCCCCTTGTGGGAAGAAGTAATTAATATATGTGTTTATGTATATTAAAAATGTTGCTTAAGCTTGACTTCAATAGTGACACTGTGCAATCATTTATTTATTTATTTATTTATTTATTTAATTAGCTTCGCTTCCTAAAATTACATGAGAAATAAAATAATTAGGGAAAAAAAGAAAGAAAAAAAAGCGAGAAATGAAGCTGGGACACCATAACAGTTAAACACCAAATTAAATTAATACTAATAACTAATAACAACAAGTTAATTAAGCGGTGAGTGAGACATCGTGATGTGTTGCACTTTAGGCAAACAGTCTTCCAAGTTCGAGGATCGTCCACATTGTAACAGGGTAGTAAAACGTTAATGTAATAGTCTAATAGTGATTTCTTGAACTGTGTAAAAGATACATGATCTAGCCTCAAGTATTTGGAGAGAGGCGTGTTGGAAGTTATTCAACCAACTTCAATTTTTTAAAGGGAGACAACAGTGTGTTTTGCGTTTGTCCATATAATTGTTTACATTTTGATTTGATTTGATTTGATTTGAGTCCTTATAATTTTGATAAAAATTTATAACTGTTACAGTTTTGATAAAAGTCTTGGACGAAGCCGTTCAAAGACTTCACCACAGATTCTTCCATTTCCAGTAGCGTAAAAATCAAGCAACACAACAGGAACTTTCTGATCTGTCTTCAGCTTGCTTTCTTCTTTAAACCACAGTCCCTAGAATTATATTGTCTAGAGACGCGGCGAACATCAGAGCGGTTAACAGTGAACTACAATTTATATTGAGGTTGGCAAATACGGTGCACAGTCTTTTGTTTTACGTTCGCTACTATATTTATAATTTATATGCTATTGGTTGATTGCTTCATTATACCAAAAATGCAATTTATTTCTAGGGACTATGTTTAAAGTGGCACTACGATGGAAAATCGTGTTGTTATTTTTTCCAGAAAATAAAAATATAGCACCTACTAAACATTCTCACCAAATATCAGAGTCAGATTCGATCTTCTTACCTGTTTATTTTGCGATCCTTTTCGGTTATTCAACGACCGCCATTACTAGCTTCCAATTAACGCGGTGGGGTGAGCTGGACCGGATGTGACATCATTTACTCAACACACAAACAACGAAACAACTGAAATCAGGGTGAAACTGATTACTGATATTCGATCAATATGTCTTCGGACGAAGAAATTGCGGTTTCTGAAAGCGAGCAGTCTTCTGTAGGCGGCATAAGTTACTCCCCTGGTGGTGAGATGTCGCATGATTCTGATGGAAATAATTTGAATGATACGATTCCCTACGATACTTCAGATGAACCTCTTGCAACGCCAGAAGAACACGCAGAGTATCAACGTGTCATTTCGCTACAGATGCAAGAACAACAACAGCTGGCTGTTCGGCTTTCTGGTGAACAGTCAATCGATTCCTGGTAACTTTCTATAAATTTGTGTATCTGTACAAGTGTTCAACATCATATGCTTGGGCGACATAAAGAAAGGAATATCAGAGTATTTTAATAAAGGAGTATATTGGATTTGAAGAGGGAGAGAACTCGAATAATTTTTATATTACATTATTAAATCGTCTTTTAGTCTTTATATTATGTCCTTGCCTTTGAGTAGGTGTAAGTGTGGTAATTGTTCTCAGTTAATTTGAAATATTTGTTATTTAACGTAGGTTTTTTCGAGCGGTAGCATGCAGGCAATTTGTTAGGCTTGTGTGGGATTACACAGGTAGTTCGATGAGGTATCCCCTTCCATGCTGTGTGTATTCAAGGATAAGAAAATAGTTCAAAAGTAAAGAATATACTGGATATGAGGACAAAGAGGAGAACTCGGATTCATAATAGCTGGTTTCAGTACTGTCAGTCTTTAAACCAACAAGTTGTAACCAGCACCATTAGATTAGCCTGCTCACAGCATCTCTCCTGTTGAGTTTAATTATAAATAAACAATAGACCTAGTAGTTCGAAATTTGGCTACTGAACAGCAGCAGTGTTGGCAGTGCATTCACCCCTCTTGTGGCCTTTCATCGACTTTCCACATTTCCTACAGGATGGAGCCTTTCTCTGTCTTGTTTAATGGGTGGGGTTTTCTTGTCGTAATTCATCAACTAAAAAATACAACATATAGAAGAAAATGATGAGTGTCCACTTATTAAAGTCATCGGATTCTACAGCTTCATCAAATAAAATACTTGGACATACTTGAGCAAGTAGAGGGGACGGTTGCAGTTTCTTTTCCTTTCCTCATCATAAACTTTTGTATTTTCCTTGTTTTTCCAGCATAGTGTGAATAGGGTCAGGCACTTCTTGTTTCAGCTTTTGTTCAAAGGATATTTTCACAAGCCTGACAAATTGCCTATATGCTACTGCTCAAAAAAACCTAACAAGTATTTCAAATTAACTGACAATGTTCATCTAGGCTAGCTAGCCATTTATTGGGAATGATAAATACTTACTCAGATTCGCTTTTCTTCCCTTCATATACAAAGAAGTGTAATTTTCGGCTCCTTTGATTTTGGTTTTAAAACTTATACCAGCAATTCGCAAAACCCAAGAGTTTAAACACACGGGCTCAAAAGCTGGGTGTTCTGTCAAGCATCGTTCATTAAGCTTTTCTTCAACCATTTTTTGTTTACATTGATCAATATCGAAACAACAGCGACATTCATCCGGCTTGACAACAAACTCCAATTAAGAACAATTACCACACTTACACCTAGTCAAAGGCAAGGACATAATATAAAGACTAAAAGACGATTTAATAATGTAATATAAAAATTATTCGAGTTCTCTCCCTCTTCAAATCCAGTATACTCCTTTAATAATAATGTATATATTCTACACTCGAATTTTCCTTCACCCAAAATCCTTCGAACACGCTATGTAATCGAGTGAAATGCCCAATATTACTTATAATATACTCCTTTAATACCCTGATATTCCTTTCTTTATGTCGCCCAAGCATATGATGTTGAACACTTGTACAGATACACAAATTTATAGAAAGTTACCAGGAATCGATTGACTGTTCACCAGAAAGCCGAACAGCCAGCTGTTGTTGTTCTTGCATCTGTAGCGAAATGACACGTTGATACTCGGCGTGTTCTTCTCGGGGTTCTTCTGGCGTTGCAAGAGGTTCATCTGAAGTATCGTAGGGAATCGTATCATTCAAATTACTTCCATCAGAATCAAAAACAGCGCTGTTGACGAGGCAGTTTATGAAAGGTTTGCCAAAGAGCGTCAAAATAAAATTGTTAGAAAGTGACCCTGCGCCAGATCTCCCAAAGATGGTTTCGTTTGTCCAACGCTATCGAGCCATTCAAGACTACACGGACCAGAATAACGAGGTAACAACCGCTGGTGTAGCAAGTAAAAAGAGTGAAGAAATGGCCAACTTAATCGCAATGGTGTCGGATCTCGCCGTAAGGCAAAAGAATATGGAGGGGAAGCTATCGACAAGCGAACGGGATACCTCTTCATTCAGTCCAGGAAGCAAAGCGGGGTCGAGTGCGAAACGGAACAGAAGAACCTGCTTTGTCTGCAACAAGATGGGACACATAGTCAAAGATTGCTGGTTCAAAGGTCAAACCCAGTCGACCGACTCCAGAACAAATAGTAACCGATGTCATGAATGCCAGGGATACGGACACTTTTGCCAAAGACTGTGGAAACCATTTAAATTCCCAGTGGGCGCCTCGATAAGTGGGATCGCAGGTCGCCCTTGCGTAAGTTTTGATAACTGTAGTAATAGTAATAAGATAGATTTTTCTTTACCCACATAACCTTTTATTAAGTGTTTCATGAATAACGTAGAGGTGCATGCACTTGTTGATACTGGTTCAATGAGAACATTCATCAGCGACAAGGTTCATTCTATTATTGATTTTGATAATTCCTTAATTGATAGCAGAACGTTGCGTTTCTATCACAGGAGGTAGTTTAAGTATTCTTTGTAACGCGCCGAGCTAGCGCTAAAGACAGACGCGCACACTTTGAGATCCAGTTGTAATCTGACTTTATTATTATTCCTAAGCTCTTTTTATCCTATCTCATTATTTATCATATTACATACTTCCATTTCCTACGGTCATCAAACTATCACAGTATATATAGTATTAAAATGTTCCAATTAGAATTATCAACACATAAGAGACAAAGTTACAAAACAGGAAACACCGTATTTACATATTCTGTTTGTAGACTATTTGTCTGCAGTCTGACAGTTACATAGGACAGTTACACTTCCAACCTCAATAAAGAGGAACTTCTAGCATTTCAATCACTGCGTAGTCGTAATGACGTTGTCATCAAACCTGCGGACAAAGGTGGTGCCGTTGTTGTCTGGAGATCTGACTTGTACCGACAAGAAGCTCTTCGTCAACTCAGCGATGCCTCCTTTTACACTAAGTTAAGTTCCGATTCCACCCAACTACTCACCAAAGAACTGTTAAAACCACCATTAACAATCTTATTCAAGCCGCTGAATTGCCTGCCTCTGCCTCTAACCTGATAATCACCACTCCTAGAACACCAGTTATCTATTTCTTACCTAAAATTCATAAACCTAACAATCCTGGCAGGCCGATCGTCTCAGCTTGCAGCTGTCCTACTGAACTCATTTCCAGCTTTTTAGACAATGTTATGTCACCTTTGGTAAAGAAGTTGCCTTCTTATATCAAAGATACAAAACATGCTCTACAAATTTTCGACCAAATACCATTTCAGCGGTTCCAGTAAACTCATTTTCACCATGGATGTTAAGTCTCTCTACACCGTCATTCCTCCCTGTGATGGTCTGGAAGCTTTGAAGTTTTTCTTTAATCAACCCACCCTTTTGGAACCATCCACCACTACATTATTTCGCTTGGCAGAACTTGTACTCACCCTCAACAATTTTTAATTTGATGGTGAACATTACCAACAGATTAGTGGAGTGGCAATGGGTACCAAAATGGGCCCTAGCTATGCAAACTTATTTGTTGGTTATGTTGAAAAACAAATCTTTGAACGATAACACTGGACCCTTTCCTGATATCTTTAAGAGATACATAGATGATTGTTTCGGAACAGCATCGTGCTCGCGTGTGAATTTTAGAGAGATTTATTAATTATGTTAACGATTTTCACCCAGCGGTCTAATTCACATGGGAAATCAGTGAAACCTGTGTGTCGTTCCTGGATATCTTAGTATCGATTAGTGATCATTCGCTCATGACTTCTGTATCTTATAAGCCGACCGATTCACATAGTTACCTTTTATTTTCATTCTCTCATCCCAAACACACTAAACAATCCATTCCATATTCTCAATTTCTGCGACTTCGCCGCCTATGCAGTGACGACAAAGACTTTGAGACCAAAGGTTTGTAAATGAGATCCTTTCTTGTCCAGCGTGGCTATCCCACCCACCTGTTAGACACTGCTATTAACAAAGCATCTAGTATTCCTCGTCCTGACACTTTAAAACAACCTTTAGAAAGAGTTTCTGATACTAAAATACCATTAGTTCTCACATTTCATCCTTTCAACTACAAAGTTAAGGATATCATTAGCCACAAATTCCATATCCTAAAGAATGATCCTGAAACGTCAGCTATTTTCACCGTCAACCCTTTAATCTCTTTTCGGCGTAATAAAAATATTCGTGATGGTTTAGTGCGTAGTGCCCTTAGAAAAAATCTATTGGCACCAGCGGGTACTTTTTCTTGCTCCCGTACCCGTTGTTACACGTGTTCCTTTATTAACTCCGCTGCATGCATTTTGGGACCTAAATCTAATTTTGTTATTCAGCATAATTTTACTTGCATCTCTTCCAACATCATTTACTGTATTTCTTGCAATAAATGTTGCATGCTTTACATCGGTGAAACTGGCAGACGTTTATCTGACAGGTTTGCTGAACATCTTCGTTCTATGAGGAACAATGACGTTGACAAGCCTGTTGCCCAACATTTTAATATTGCCAACCATTGTATTTCGGACATGAAAGTTTGTGCCATCTCACCCATTTCTGGCGGCAATGTCGGCCGCAAAAGACTAGAAAAGCGTCTCATTTTCAAAATTGATACCATTCATCCTCACGGACTCAACGAACGTTTTTCTTTTATTTAACACCTATGAAGACATTGTTTCTGTTCAGCAAGGACGGACACAAACAGCGTTTTCTCTTTATATATTTATTTATTTTTACTCTCGCTCATTCTTTTTACACCCCGTCCTTGCTCATCGACGGTATGAATAGCACATGTCTTTCGCATCTCATTATCGATTTGTTATTGTTATTTTGATTTGATTGGCTAATTTTTCGCATCTCATTATCAGTTTGTTATTGTCATTTTTATCTGATTGGCTTATTTTTGGTCACACTATTACCTTCCGTATATAAGCTCGTTGTTTGTTTACACTCTTTACGTTTCTCTCTGACGAGGGGCCTTCGCTCGAAACGTTAGACTCCTACGTTCTCTGTTTCAGCAGTATATCTAACCTTACTATATTTCGATTGTTGTTTCTACACTGCCTACGCAGCACGCTACTTTTATTATAATAAAATTAAACGATACACATTGTCATGGATGTTCTACAAAAACTTTTATGACCCTGCAGACCCTTTTAATAAGTGCAGAATACGTAATTTTCACCCTTTGACGTCAATTTCTTTTTATTTATTTTTTGAACTCTTTTTTTCAATTTCGTTTATTATCTTAGCTTTTCTATATTTTTAATAGAATTCAAAAGACTGAAAATGACGTCAAGTGCGGAAAATGACAAACCAGTATACTCTGCACTTATTAAAAGGGTCTATAAAGAAGCACTGAAAAATACGAGAAAATCCTAAAGTAACCTCGAGCTCTCCTTAGAGTGTCTTTATCGACTTTTTCGAACTGTCGTTATAACTCTGTAAGACGTGGTCTTGTGCTTAGACTTGATTTTTATTGAGTATTTGGAATTACATGTATATCAAAGCTACGTTCTCAGTTCTCGTGTGTCTCTGAGTGATTTTACTGGCACGTGTCTGTCCTTTAGCGTAAGTCAATTTGATTGGTCTAGATTAATTAGTATAATCACTGGAATGTAAATAGTGTAATATAAGTCGCGAACTTGAGGAACAATGACCAACCAAAGATAAAGTTGATCAAGATGCGACGACACGTGACCAAAATCAGAAACAAAAGATGAAGCAATATGCAGATGAGAGAAATCATGCTATAGAAATGAAGTTACAAGTGGGAGACACAGTTCTCGTTAAGCAGCGAAAAGAGACAAAACTGTCCACACCATATGACAGTCAACCGTACAGCATTGTCGAGATAAAAGGAAGTATGGTCACAGCACCAAGAAAAGGAAACACGATTACAAGAAATATTTCCTGGTTTAAGAAGATAAAAGGGAAGTTGTCATTGGAGGATGGGGCAAGTGATGGAGAAGAAAGTGAGGATGACATGTCAGTAGATGGACAAACAGACAATGTTGAACTAAATCCGTGTTTAGAAAGGTACCCGAAGCGAAGCAATAGACGTCCACCTGAGTTCTGCCAACCAGGTTTTTGAATTTGGGCTTAATGTACAAAAACATTGTTGATTCTATGGACATCAACCTCTCTGTAATAGTAATGTACATGTATGAAAACATTGTTTCAGTTTATAGACATCAATATTTTTGGTGAGACTTTCTATGACAGTTTATATTTTTGTTAAGCAATGTTCTGTAAAGAAAGGGAAGGATGTAATGTTGTAAGGATCATGTGACAACTAAGGTTTGTAAGGATCATGGGACAACCACAGGAAGTCTTGGGAATGAGGGAGTTTTAGAGTGAGGACCTATGGAAGTAAGCTTTGTAAAATAAATATACAGAACATTATAGTCACCAAAATAAGTATCGAGAGAAAAGATTACCAGGGACTAGTCCCAGCGTTTGCATATGAGATGTAGTTCAGGTGATATGACTAACGCAAGCCACCGCAAGTCATCGCAAGCTGGCGGTCAAACGAAACACAAGCAAGCACAAGCTAAAACTTCCGATGAACTGCGTTTTCGTTTGATCAGGGCTTTACAGAGGTCCTCAGAGCCACTTGACGCCGCTGAAAGCGAGAATGATCTGGCTACCAGTTAGGAGCCCATGACTATGAATTTGCAATCTTATATAGCTCTCCATCTAAGCCTCAGTGACTCAATGGTTAGAGCGTCTAACCGGTCGTTTGTGCTCAGAAATCGTTTCTGAGTAACTGAGCTTGACGAACGTCCAACAAACGTCTGTCACATTACACAATCTTCGCAAACGTACCACGTGCACTACGTGTATACGTACAACTTATCATATCACTTTAACTACATCTCATATGCAGTCGCTACCACTTAGGAGCACATGTGACATTGGTTGGTTGGTTGCCAGCTTCTTTACTTTTACATATGGTCCAACTACCTTCAGCCTATCCAACATTCCGACTCTTGGCCTGCCGCGAGGCCCTTTCCCCTCCATTCTACCTTCAATCACGTTAACAAGTAGGTCTCCATGACGCAGTGTGTCTCCTAGCCAGATTTTCTGTCTTCTACTGATGATATTTATGAGCGAACGGTCCTCATGTACACGTGACAACACCTCTTCATTACTAATTTTGTCTGACCAAGAGATGTTCATCAGCTGTCGCCACAGCCACATCTCGCAGCTTTCCAATCTTCGTATTTCGTCCTTGCGCCGCGTCCACGATTCAGCCCCGTACAATAGTGTACTCCAGACCACCATCTTTATGATTCTCTTCTTCAAATTTAGGCTGAACGTCTTAGATATCAACTATTTTCTCTTAGTGAAGGCCTCTCTTGCACTGGGCTATCTTCGATTTGATGTCTTTAGTACAAAAGCCGTCTTGTGTTATTATACTCCCGAGATAGTTGAATTGGGCCACCTGACTAAGTTGTTTCCCTTCGACAAAGATCGCAAACTCCTCTCCGGGTTCCCGACTGATCTTCATTACCTTCGTTTTTTTAATGTTTATTTTCATACCATAATGCTCCACAACGTCCTGCATTTTATTCATCTGGTGTTGCAAACCGTTAACAGAGCTGGCTACCGTAGCCTGGTCGTCCGCATATCGCACTGTCTTGATAAGATGACCTCCCACACGAATGCCTTCGTCTACCTCGTACAAGGCCTCTTGCACCATGGCTTCAGCATAAATATTGAATAGTAATGGTGATAGAGGGCATCCTTACCTAGTACCTCGTCCTATCACTGCTGGATCCGTCACACCATCCTTCATCCTAACAGTTGCACTTTGCCCCATATATAGGGCTGCAATCCGCTTCCAATCACGCCAGTCAACTCCGATATTCCTCAGTATTTCTAAGAGTTTTACCCCACCACACGATCGAAGGCTTTCTCGTAGACCACAAGGCACACATAGATGTCCTGCATGTGCTTGGTCAATACACCTTTCACTAAGTAACCTCATGACAGCAATGGCCTCCCTTGTACCAACCCCTTTCCGAAGCCCAAATTGGTCGTTTCCAAGATATTCTCTAGCCTTGGGTTCTATTCTGTTGGTTAACACACGGAGAACAACTTTTGAGGCGTGCACAATAAGACTGTTTGTTCTGTGTGCGTCGCACCTTAAGTTGTGCGGTATTCGTTTTATATTCGGATAAGGGCAGACTTCATCCAGTCTTCTGGCCACACTCCGGTTGTATACATCATTCTGCAAAGTATTACAAATGTATTCACTCCTTCTGGACCCAGCACCTTTAGCATTTCTGCCGGTATTCCGTCTACACCATCCGACTTCCTATCACTTAGCTGGTGTATTGCCTTGATAATCTCCTCCCTTAAGACGTTGGGACCAAGGTAATCTGTTTCAACTTCCTCCTCGGTCTCCATCGGAATACTGTCTGGTTTCTCGTCTTTGGCATACAACTCTTCTATATACTCTTTCCACCTTTTGTTGGCTTCATCCTGCTCTGTCAGCAGGATTTCATCCTTGCTGGGCACACTATCCTGTTTCTTACCACCGTGCTTATCCTGGCAAAGCTCCTTTACCTTTGCGTATATTAAGTCCGATCTACCCAGTCCTTTTAAGTCTTCCAATTCACTACATTGGCTCTCCCACCAGCTGACACGCGCTCTATCGGTTTTTCTACGGAGCTCATTATTCAGCTTCCTATAGATCTTTCTACCGTTCTCAGTGTTAACGTTCTTCCATTTCCTCCTCTCCATTTTGTCCAGCATCTGATCAGTTACCCAAGGCTTCTTGGCCTTTCTCCCTTCATGTCCAATATTGTCCTCTCCACTCTTCAAGATCGCACTTTTCAGGCGATTCCAACTCATCTCAACATTGTTGTTATTTGTACTCTCAATCTCTTCCCCAAGGTGCTTATCAACATCTTCAGCAAACTTAACTCGGGATTCACTTTTTAGTTTTTCCCGGTTCCATTTCGGGATCTTCTTTCTGCCAGCAACTAAATTATAATTGCTATACTATTAAGATATTAATTTTAATAGTCATATGAATTATATTTTAAATTATAATTTTAATAGACTATAATATTCGTATGTTTTCTTCAGACACCACGATAAAAAGTTTAACAACAAAACTATGAACCAGAAACGTTCCTACAATAATTTAATCCCGAAACAAATACAGTAGGCTCACAAGGAGACTAGTGTCCGAATACATGCAGAGCTTTCTCATGTCTTCCCCTAATTTGCCCTGTCCAAGTGTGGTGTGACTGAACACAAGAAAGGTATCGCAATGTTTTTTAGACCCATTTCAAGTTGAAGCCATGGGCAAATGTTTCGACAATATCTAATTGGAAACGAGGCATTTTCCAATATAATTATTCCATTTTCCAATATAATTATTAATTAATTCGTCACTCGGAGTAGCATTTAGTATATCATTCTCCGCCTGAGTTTGCTGTCCCACAGCTGCAATTGTTCGAAGCATCTTCAGTTGGCTTTTTCTTAATTTTAGTTGGAACTTTTCTTTATTTCACTCTTAGATTCATCTTTGGCTCCAATACCTGCTGAAGATTTAATAAACAATCTTCATCCTCCGATGAGACAAAAAATTTGCAGGAAACTGAATGTGGAGAGATGCACTGGTGGCGATTACAAGACGCTAGCAGGACTGATTGGTATGCCAAGTGATGACATTCGACTTTTACAAAGAAAGGATAATCCAGCTGACGAGGTCTTGATTTGGTGGGAACGTCAGCGTGATTCAGCAACAATTACAAATCTTAGAGAAAAACTTTTACATCCAGACATGGAGCGAGAGGATGTTGTTTACATTTTAGACAACAGGCCACAGTCAGGTAGGTACAGTGTGTAATGGCTGATTTTGAGTACATATACATACAGGAGAAAAAAAAGTGTATGCAATGCATGTGATAATAAAATAAGGATATAATGATAAGGAGTTAATTAAGGGAAAGAATAGAAGATTGCGATAAGGGTATAAGATATATAGGGGAAGGGAAAGGAAAGGAAAAGACCGGGAAAGAAAGGGAAAGAAAGAGAAGGGAAGAAAAGAAAAAGGGAAGGGGAAAGGAAGGGAAAGGAAGGGAAAGGAAAGGAAATGAAAGGAGGGAATTAAAGGAAAGGAACGGAAGGAAAGGAATGGAAGGAAAGGAAAGGAAGGGAAAGTAATGGAAAGGAAAGGAAGAGAAAGAAATGGAAAGAAAGGAAATGAAAGGAGGAAATTAAAGGAAGGGAAGGGAAAGGAAGGGAAGGGAAAGGAAGGGAAAGGAAAGGAAGTGAAAGGAGGGGAAATTAAAGGAAGGGAAAGGAAAGGAAGTGAAAGGAGGGAAATTAAAGGAAAGGAAGGGAAAGGAAAGGAAGGGAAAGGAATGGAAAGGAAAGGAAGGGAAAGTAATGGAAATGAAAGGAAGGGAAAGAAAGGGAAAGAATATAAAGGAAAGCAAAGGAAAGGAAAGGAAGGGAGGGAAATGAAAGTAAGGGAAAGGAAGGGAAAGGAAAGGGAAGGAAAGGAAGAGAAAGAAAAGAAGGGAAAGGAAGGGGAGGGATGGGAAAGCAAAGGAAAGGAAGCGAAAGGAAGGAAAAAGAAAGGGAAAAAAAGGAAAGGAAAAGAAAGAAAAGAAGGGAAAGGAATGAAAAGGAAGGAAAGTAACCGAGCGGTTGGAATTCGTTCCTAGAGGACTGGCACAGTCTAAGGTATAAATACCTTAATTAACCTTGCTCCGCTATCTGAGTTCTGGTGGCTCAATGGTTAGAGCGTCTGGCTGGTATTCAGAAGGTTGTGGGTTCGATTCCCGCTCAGAGCTCAGAGTTTTTCTGAGTATTACTAACTAACACAGCTTGTACAGCAAACAACTAACAATTGTTACTAACATCAAGCTGCAATTTCTGAAACTAACTAAATTCCAATTACTTTCACTAAAAAGTTAGGTACGGGGGTGGATGGGTATACCAGGTTGCTATTTGCCCACTTTTGAGGAACATTTGTTAGGACAAATCAGGTCTGGCAACGTGTGACATTTAGGGGGCGATTACATGGACCGCACTCACCCGGTTAACCGGGCTAGCCCGCTTTATATACAAAACGCATGTTGTTTTAACATTTCGATTACATGGCAAGCGGGCTAGCCCGGTTTTCCGGGATCCCGGTTGTCGCAACCGGGCTAGCCCGGTAGTAGATAACCCCCCCCCCCCCCCCATCCACCGTAACAAAGGGATGCCGCCTCATTAAATATTCAGCGTGACTCACGCATGTCTCACGCATGACTCACGCATGACTCACGCCTGTGACATGTTTGGACAAGACTGGAATATAGTTAGTGCGCATGAAGTTATAAAAATTGAATAATATGGAGACTTTGAATATTATATTAACCTAAATGATCAAACAGTCTTA
>CAXIUP010000247.1:0-41000 GCA_964035015.1 Corallium rubrum | reverse complement strand
TGCCAGTTTTACGTCAGAAACATCATTTTTACCGACAATTCGGCATTTGGAGCTTATTTGAGAAAAAAACTTTTTTCGACCCTGAATCCCGAGATAAACATTTTTCAACATTTTGAAGGTGGCAAAACTGCCAAAATAGAAAAGTTGAGGGAATCATTCCAAATGTGTTGTTTTGCTAGTTTTACGTGAGAAACATCATTTTCGGCGATAATTCGGTATTTCGAGCTTATTTGAGAAAAAAACTTTTTTCGACTCAGAATCCCGAGGTAAACGTTTTTCAACCTTTTGAAGGTGGCAAAATTGCCAAGTAGAAAAGTTGAGGTAATCATTCCAAATGTGTTGTTTTGCTAGTTTTACGCCTGCAATATCATTTTTACCGATAATTCGGAATTTGGAGCTTATTTGAGAAAAAAACTTTTTTCGACTCTGAATCGCGAGATCAACATTTTTCAACATTTTGAAGGTGGGAAAACTGCCAAAATAGAAAATTTGAGGGAATCATCCCAAATGTGTTGCTTTTCTAGTTTTACGTCAGAATCATAATTTTTACCGATAATTCGGCATTTGAAGCTTATTAGAGAAAAAAAACTTTGGACTAAGAATCGCGAGATAAAGGTTTTTCAACATTTTGAAGGTGGCAAAACTGCCAAAATAGAAAAGTTGAGGGAATCATTCCAAATGTGTTGTTTTGCTAGTATTGCGCCAGAAATATCATTCTTACCGATAGTTCGGCATTTGGAGCTTATTTAAGAAAAAAACTTTTTCCGACTCAGAATCACGAGGTAAACGTTTTTCAACATTCTGAAGGTGGCAAAACTGCCAAAATAGAAAACTTGAGGGAATCATTCCAAATGTGTTGTTTTTCTAGTTTTACTTCAGAACCATCATTTTCCCGATAATTCGGCATTTGGACCTTATTTGAGAAAAAAACTTTTTACGACTCAGAATCCCGAGCTAAACGGTTTTCAACATTTTGAAGGTGGCAAAACTGCCAAAATAGAAAAGTTGAGGTAATCATTCCAAATGTGTTGTTTTGCTAGTTTTACGCCTGCAATATCATTTTTACCGATAATTCGGCATTTGGAGCTTATTTGAGAGAAAAACATTTTTCGACTCAGAATCGCGAGATAAACGTTTTTCAACATTTTAAAGGTGGCAAAACTGCCAAAATAGAAAAGTTGAGGGAATCATTGCAAATGTGTTGTTTTGCTAGTATTGCGCCAGAAATATCTTACTTACCGATAGTTCGGCATTTGGAGCTTATTTAAGAAAAAAACTTTTTCCGACTCAGAATCACGAGGTAAACGTTTTTCAACATTCTGAAGGTGGCAAAACTGCCAAAATAGAAAACTTGAGGGAATCATTCCAAATGTGTTGTTTTTCTAGTTTTACTTCAGAACCATCATTTTCCCGATAATTCGGCATTTGGAGCTTATTTGAGAAAAAAACTTTTTTCGACTCAGAATCCCGAGCTAAACGGTTTTCAACATTTTGAAGGTGGCAAAACTGCCAAAATAGAAAAGTTGAGGTAATCATTCCAAATGTGTTGTTTTGCTAGTTTTACGCCTGCAATATCATTTTTACCGATAATTCGGCATTTGGAGCTTATTTGAGAAAAAAACATTTTTCGACTCAGAATCGCGAGATAAACGTTTTTCAACATTTTAAAGGTGGCAATACTGCCAAATTGAAAAGTTGAGGGAATCATTCCAAATGTGTTGTTTTGCTAGTTTTACGTCAGAAACATCATTTTTGCCGATAATTCGGTATTTGGAGCTTATTTGAGAAAAAAACTTTTTTCGACTCAGAATCCCGAGGTAAACGTTTTTCAACATTTTGAAGGTGGCAATACTGCCAAATTGAAAAGTTGAGGGAATCATTCCAAATGTGTTGTTTTGCTAGTTTTACGTCAGAAACATCATTTTTACCGATAATTCGGCATTTAGAGCTTATTTGAGAAAAAAACTTTTTTCGAACTGAATCGTGAGATAAACATTTTTCAACATTTTGAAGGTGGCAAAACTGCCAAAATAGAAAAGTTGAGGGAATCATTCCAAATGTGTTGTTTTGCTAGTATTGCGCCAGAAATATCTTACTTACCGATAGTTCGGCATTTGGAGCTTATTTAAGAAAAAAACTTTTTCCGACTCAGAATCACGAGGTAAACGTTTTTCAACATTCTGAAGGTGGCAAAACTGCCAAAATAGAAAACTTGAGGGAATCATTCCAAATGTGTTGTTTTTCTAGTTTTACTTCAGAACCATCATTTTGCCGATAATTCGGCATTTGGAGCTTATTTGAGAAAAAACCTTTTTTCGACTCAGAATCCCGAGCTAAACGGTTTTCAACATTTTGAAGGTGGCAAAACTGCCAAAATAGAAAAGTTGAGGTAATCATTCCAAATGTGTTGTTTTGCTAGTTTTACGCCTGCAATATCATTTTTACCGATAATTCGGCATTTGGAGCTTATTTGAGAAAAAAACATTTTTCGACTCAGAATCGCGAGATAAACGTTTTTCAACATTTTAAAGGTGGCAATACCGCCAAATTGAAAAGTTGAGGGAATCATTCCAAATGTGTTGTTTTGCTAGTTTTACGTCAGAAACATCATTTTTGCCGATAATTCGGTATTTGGAGCTTATTTGAGAAAAAAACTTTTTTCGACTCAGAATCCCGAGGTAAACGTTTTTCAACATTTTGAAGGTGGCAATACTGCCAAATTGAAAAGTTGAGGGAATCATTCCAAATGTGTTGTTTTGCTAGTTTTACGTCAGAAACATCATTTTTACCGATAATTCGGCATTTAGAGCTTATTTGAGAAAAAAACTTTTTTCGAACTGAATCGTGAGATAAACATTTTTCAACATTTTGAAGGTGGCAAAACTGCCAAAATAGAAAAGTTGAGGGAATCATTCCAAATGTGTTGTTTTGTAAGTTTTATGTCAGAAGCATGATTTTTCCGATAATTCGGTATTTGGAGCTTATTTGAGAAAAAAACTTTTTTCGTCTCAGAATCGCGAGATAAACGTTTGTCAACATTTTGAAGGTGGCAAAGCTTCCAAAATAGAGAAGTTGAGAAAATCATTCCAAATGTGTTGTTTTGGTAGTTTTACGTCAGAAACATCATTTTTACCGATAATTCGGCATTTGGAGCTTATTTGAGAAAAAAACTTTTTTCGAATCTGAATCGCGAGATAAACATTTTTTAACATTTTGAATGTGGCAAAACTGCCAAAATACAAAAGTTGAGGGAATCATTCCAAATGTGTTGCTTTTCTAGTTTTACGTCAGAACCATCACTTTGCCGATAATTCGGCATTTGGAGCTTATTTGAGAAAAAAACTTTTTTCGAACTGAATCGTGAGATAAACATTTTTCAACATTTTGAAGGTGGCAAAACTGCCAAAATAGAAAAGTTGTGGGAATCATTCCAAATGTGTTGTTTTGCTAGTTTTATGTCAGAAGCATGATTTTTCCGATAATTCGGTATTTGGAGCTTATTTGAGAAAAAAACTTTTTTCGTCTCAGAATCGCGAGATAAACATTTTTTAACATTTTGAATGTGGCAAAACTGCCAAAATACAAAAGTTGAGGGAATCATTCCAAATGTGTTGCTTTCCTAGTTTTACGTCAGAACCATCACTTTGCCGATAATTCGGCATTTGGAGCTTATTTGAGAAAAAAACTTTTTTCGACTAAGAATCGCTAGATAAACGTTTTTCAACATTTTGAAGGTGCCAATACTGCCAAACTGAAAAGTTGAGGGAATCATTCCAAATGTGTTGTTTTGCTAGTTTTACGTCAGAATCATAATTTTTACCGATAATTCGGCATTTGGAGCTTATTAGAGAACAAGACTTTCGACTAAGAATCGCGAGATAAACGTCTTTCAACATTTTGAAGGTGGCAAAACTGCCAAAATAGAAAAGTTGAGTGAATCATTCCAAATGTCTTGTTTTCCTACTTTTATGTCACAAGCATCATTTTGCCGATAATTCGGTATTTGGAGCTTATTTGACAAAAAAACTTTTTTCGTCTCAGAATCGCGAGATAAACGTTTGTCAACATTTTCAAGGTGGCAAAGCTTCCAAAATAGAAAAGTTGAAGTAATCATTCCAAATGTGTTGTTTTGCTAGTTTTACGCCTGCAATATCATTTTTACCGATAATTCGGCATTTGGAGCTTATTTGAGAAAAAAACATTTTTCGACTCAGAATCGCGAGATAAACGTTTTTCAACATTTTAAAGGTGGCAATACCGCCAAATTGAAAAGTTGAGGGAATCATTCCAAATGTGTTGTTTTGCTAGTTTTACGTCAGAAACATCATTTTTGCCGATAATTCGGTATTTGGAGCTTATTTGAGAAAAAACTTTTTTCGACTCAGAATCCCGAGAAACGTTGTTCAACATTTTGAAGGTGGCAAAACTGCCAAAATAGAAAAGTTGAGGGAATCATTCCAAATGTGTTGTTTTGCTAGTTTTACTTCAGAACCATCATTTTGCCGATAATTCGGCATTTGGAGCTTATTTGAGAAAAAAACTTTTTTCGACTCAGAATCCCGAGCTAAACGGTTTTCAACATTTTGAAGGTGGCAAAACTGCCAAAATAGAAAAGTTGAGGGAGTCATTCCAAATGTGTTGTTTTGCTAGTTTTACGTCAGAAACATCATTTTTGCCGATAATTCGGTATTTGGAGCTTATTTGAGAAAAAAACTTTTTTCGACTCAGAATCCCGAGGTAAACGTTTTTCATCATTTTGAAGGTGGCAATACTGCCAAATTGAAAAGTTGAGGGAATCATTCCAAATGTGTTGTTTTGCTAGTTTTACGTAAGAAATCGTAATTTTTACCGATAATTCGGCATTTGGACCTTATTAGAGAAGAAGACTTTGGACTAAGAATCGCGAGATAAACGTTTTTCAACATTTTGAAGGTGGCAAAACTGCCAAAATAGAAAAGTTGAGGGAATCATTCCAAATGTCTTGTTTTGCTAGTTTTATGTCACAAGCATCATTTTCCCAATAATTCGGTATTTGGAGCTTATTTGAGAAAAGAACTCTTTTCGTCTCAGAATCGCGAGATAAACATTTTTCAACATTTTGAAGGTGGCAAAACTGCCAAAATAGAAAAGTTGAGGGAATCATTCCAAATGTGTTGTTTTGCTAGTTTTACGTCAGAAACATCATTTTTGCCGATAATTCGGTATTTGGAGCTTATTTGAGAAAAAAACTTTTTTCGACTCTGAATCGCGAGATAAACGTTTGTCAACATTTTGAAGGTGGCAAAGCTGCCAAAATAGAAAAGTTGAGGGAATCATTCCAAATGTGTTGTTTTGCTAGTTTTACGTCAGAAACATCATTTTTGCCGATAATTCGGCATTTGGAGCTTATTTGAGAAAAAAACTTTTTTCGTCCCTGAATCGCGAGATAAACATTTTTCAACATTTTGAAGGTGGCAAAACTGCCAAAATAGAAAAGTTGAGGGAATCATTCCAAATGTGTTGTTTTGCTAGTTTTACTTCAGAACCATCATTTTTCCGATAATTCGGTATTTGGGGCTTATTTGAGAAAAAAACTTTTTTCGTCTCAGAATCGCGAGATAAACGTTTGTCAACATTTTGAAGGTGGCAATACTGCCAAATTGAAAAGTTGAGGGAATCATTCCAAATGTGTTGTTTTGCTAGTTTTACGTCAGAATCATCATTTTTACCGATAATTCGGCATTTGGAGCTTATTTAAGAAAAAAACATTTTTCGACTCAGAATCGCGAGATAAACGTTTTTCAACATTTTAAAGGTGGCAAAACTGCCAAAATAGAAAAGTTGAGGTAATCATTCCAAATGTGTTGTTTTGCTAGTTTTACGCCTGCAATATCATTTTTACCGATAATTCGGCATTTGGAGCTTATTTGAGAAAAAAACATTTTTCGACTAAGAATCGCGAGATAAACGTTTTTCAACATTTTAAAGGTGGCAATACTGCCAAATTGAAAAGTTGAGGGAATCATTCCAAATGTGTTGTTTTGCTAGTTTTACGTCAGAAACATCATTTTTGCCGATAATTCGGTATTTGGAGCTTATTTGAGAAAAAAACTTTTTTCGACTCAGAATCCCGATATAAACGTTTTTCAACCTTTTCAAGGTGGCAAAACGCCAAAATAGAAAAGTTGAGGGAATCATTCCAAATGTGTTGTTTTGCTAGTTTTACGCCTGCAATATCATTTTTACCGAGAATTCGGCATTTGGAGCTTATTTGAGAAAAAAACATTTTTCGACTCAGAATCGCGAGATAAACGTTTTTCAACATTTGAAAGGTGGCAATACTGCCAAATTGAAAAGTTGAGGGAATCATTCCAAATGTGTTGTTTTGCTAGTTTTACGTCAGAATCATAATTTTTACCGATAATTCGGCATTTGGAGCTTATTAGAGAAGAAAACTTTCGACTCAGAATCGCGAGATAAACGTTTTTCAACATTTTGAAGGTGGCAAAACTGCCAAAATAGAAAAGTTGAGGGAATCATTCCAAATGTGTTGTTTTGCTAGTATTGCGCCAGAAATATCATTCTTACCGATAGTTCGGCATTTGGAGCTTATTGAAGAAAAAAACTTTTTCCGACTCAGCATCACGAGCTAAACGGTTTTCAACATTTTAAAGGTGGCAAAACTGCCAAAATAGAAAAGTTGAGGTAATCATTCCCAATGTGTTGTTTTGCTAGTTTTAAGCCTGCAATATCATTTTTACCGATAATTCGGCATTTGTAGCTCATTTGAAAAAAAAACATTTTTCGACTCAGAATCGCGAGATAAACGTTTTTCAACATTTTAAAGGTGGCAATACCGCCAAATTGAAAAGTTGAGGGAATCATTCCAAATGTGTTGTTTTGCTAGTTTTATGTCAGAAGCATCATTTTTCCGATAATTCGGTATTTGGAGCTTATTTGAGAAAAAAACTTTTTTCGACTCAGAATCGCGAGATAAACGTTTGTCAACATTTTGAAGGTGGCAAATCTTCCAAAATAGAGAAGTTGAGGAAATCATTCCAAATGTGTTGTTTTGCTAGTTTTACGTCAGAAACATCATTTTTACCGATAATTCGGCATTTCGAGGTTATTTGAGAAAAAAACTTTTTTCGACTCTGAATCGCGAGATAAACATTTTTCAACATTTTGAAGGTGGCAAAACTGCCAAAATAGAAAAGTTGAGGTAATCATTCCAAATGTGTTGTTTTGCTAGTTTTACGTCAGAAACATAATTTTTACCGATAATTCGGCATTTGGAGCTTATTAGAGAAGAAGACTTTCGACTAAGAATCGCGAGATAAACGTTTTTCAACATTTTGAAGGTGGCAAAACTGCCAAAATAGAAACGTTGAGGGAATCATTCCAAATGTCTTGTTTTGCTAGTTTTATGTCACAAACATCATTTTTCCGATAATTCGGTATTTGGAGCTTATTTGAGAAAAAAACTTTTTTCGTCTCAGAATCGCCAGAGAAACGTTTGTCAACATTTTGAAGGTGGCAAAGCTTCCAAAATAGAGAAGTTGAGGAAATCATTCCAAATGTGTTGTTTTGCTAGTTTTACGTCAGAAACATAATTTTTACCGATAATTCGGCATTTGGAGCTTATTTGAGAAAAAAACTTTTTTCGTCCCTGAATCGCGAGATAAACATTTTTCAACATTTTGAAGGTGGCAAAACTGCCAAAATAGAAAAGTTGAGGGAATCATTCCAAATGTGTTGTTTTGCTAGTTTAACGTGAGAAACATCATTTTTGCCGATAATTCGGTATTTGGAGCTTATTTGAGAAAAAAACTTTTTTCGACTCGTAATCCCGAGGTAAACGTTTTTCAACATTTTAAAGGTGGCAATACTGCCAAATTGAAAAGTTAAGGGAATCATTCCAAATGCGTTGTTTTGCTAGTTTGACGTCAGAATCATAATTTTTACCGATAATTCGGCATTTGGAGCTTATTAGAGAAAAAAAACTTTTCGACTAAGAATCGCGAGATAGACGTTTTTCAACATTTTGAAGGTGGCAAAACTGCCAAAATAGAAAAGTTGAGGGAATCATTCCAAATGTGTTGTTTTTGCTAGTTTTATGTCAGAAGCATCATTTTTCCGATAATTCGGTATTTGGAGCTTATTTGAGAAAAAAACTTTTTTCGTCCGTGAATCGCGAGATAAACATTTTTCAACATTTTGAAGGTGGCAAAACTGCCAAAATAGAAAAGTTGAGGGAATCATTCCAAATGTGTTGTTTTGCTAGTTTTACGTCAGAAACATCATTTTTGCCGATAATTCGGTATTTGGAGCTTATTTGAGAAAAAAACTTTTTTCGACTCAGAATCCCGAGCTAAACGTTTTTCAACATTTTGAAGGTGGCAAAACTGCCAAAATAGAAAAGTTGAGGTAATCATTCCAAATGTGTTGTTTTGCTAGTTTTACGCCTGCAATATCATTTTTACCGATAATTCGGCATTTGGAGCTTATTTGAGAAAAAAACATTTTTCGACTCAGAATCGCGAGATAAACGTTTTTCAACATTTTGAAGGTGGCAAAACTGCCAAAATAGAAAAGTTGAGGGAATCATTCCAAATGTGTTGTTTTGCTAGTTTTATGTCAGAAGCATCATTTTTCCGATAATTCGGTATTTGGAGCTTATTTGAGAAAAAAACTTTTTTCGTCTCAGAATCGCGAGATAAACGTTTGTCAACATTTTGAAGGTGGCAAATCTTTCAAAATAGAGAAGTTGAGGAAATCATTCCAAATGTGTTGTTTTGCTAGTTTTACGTCAGAAACATCATTTTTACCGATAATTCGGCATTTGGAGCTTATTTGAGAAAAAAACTTTTTTCGACTCTGAATCGCGAGATAAACATTTTTCAACATTTTGAAGGTGGCAAAACTGCCAAAATAGAAAAGTTGAGGTAATCATTCCAAATGTGTTGTTTTGCTAGTTTTACGTCAGAATCATAATTTTTACCGATAATTCGGCATTTGGAGCTTATTAGAGAAGAAGACTTTCGACTAAGAATCGCGAGATAAACGTTTTTTAACATTTTGAAGGTGGCAAAACTGCCAAAATAGAAACGTTGAGGGAATCATTCCAAATGTCTTGTTTTGCTAGTTTTATGTCACAAACATCATTTTTCCGATAATTCGGTATTTGGAGCTTATTTGAGAAAAAAACTTTTTTTGTCTCAGAATCGCCAGAGAAACGTTTGTCAACATTTTGAAGGTGGCAAAGCTTCCAAAATAGAGAAGTTGAGGAAATCATTCCAAATGTGTTGTTTTGGTAGTTTTACGTCAGAAACATAATTTTTACCGATAATTCGGCATTTGGAGCTTATTTGAGAAAAAAACTTTTTTCGTCCCTGAATCGCGAGATAAACATTTTTCAACATTTTGAAGGTGGCAAAACTGCCAAAATAGAAAAGTTGAGGGAATCATTCCAAATGTGTTGTTTTGCTAGTTTTACGTCAGAAACATCATTTTTGCCGATAATTCGGTATTTGGAGCTTATTTGAGAAAAAAACTTTTTTCGACTCAGAATCCCGAGGTAAACGTTTTTCAACATTTTGAAGGTGGCAAAACTGCCAAAATAGAAAAGTTGAGGTAATCATTCCAAATGTGTTGTTTTGCTAGTTTTACGCCTGCAATATCATTTTTACCCATAATTCGGCATTTGGAGCTTATTTGAGAAAAAAACATTTTTCGACTCAGAATCGCGAGATAAACGTTTTTCAACATTTTAAAGGTGGCAATACTGCCAAATTGAAAAGTTAAGGGAATCATTCCAAATGCGTTGTTTTGCTAGTTTGACGTCAGAATCGTAATTTTTACCGATAATTCGGCATTTGGAGCTTATTAGAGAAGAAAATTTTCGACTAAGAATCGCGAGATAAACGTTTTTCAACATTTTGAAGGTGGCAAAACTGCCAAAATAGAAAAGTTGAGGGAATCATTCCAAATGTGTTGTTTTGCTAGTTTTATGTCAGAAGCATCATTTTTCCGATAATTCGGTATTTGGAGCTTATTTGAGAAAAAAACTTTTTTCGTCCGTGAATCGCGAGATAAACATTTTTCAACATTTTGAAGGTGGCAAAACTGCCAAAATAGAAAAGTTGAGGGAATCATTCCAAATGTGTTGTTTTGCTAGTTTTACGTCAGAAACATCATTTTTGCCGATAATTCGGTATTTGGAGCTTATTTGAGAAAAAAACTTTTTTCGACTCAGAATCCCGAGCTAAACGGTTTTCAACATTTTGAAGGTGGCAAAACTGCCAAAATAGAAAAGTTGAGGTAATCATTCCAAATGTGTTGTTTTGCTAGTTTTACGCCTGCAATATCATTTTTACCGATAATTCGGCATTTGGAGCTTATTTGAGAAAAAAACATTTTTCGACTCAGAATCGCGAGATAAACGTTTTTCAACATTTTAAAGGTGGCAATACCGCCAAATTGAAAAGTTGAGGGAATCATTCCAAATGTGTTGTTTTGCTAGTTTTATGTCAGAAGCATCATTTTGCCGATAATTCGGTATTTGGAGCTTATTTGAGAAAAAAACTTTTTTCGTCTCAGAATCGCGAGATAAACGTTTGTCAACATTTTGAAGGTGGCAAAGCTTCCAAAATAGAGAAGTTGAGGAAATCATTCCAAATGTGTTGTTTTGCTAGTTTTACGTCAGAAACATCATTTTTACCGATAATTCGGCATTTGGAGCTTATTTGAGAAAAAAACTTTTTTCGACTCTGAATCGCGAGATAAACATTTTTCAACATTTTGAAGGTGGCAAAACTGCCAAAATACAAAAGTTGAGGGAATCATTCCAAATGTGTTGCTTTTCTAGTTTTACGTCAGAACCAACATTTTGACGATAATTCGGCATTTGGAGCTTACTTGAGAAAAAAACTTTTTCCGACTCAGAATCCCGAGGTAAACGTTTTTCAACATTTTGAAGGTGGCAATACTGCCAAATTGAAAAGTTGAGGGAATCATTCCAAATGTGTTGTTTTGCTAGTTTTACGTCAGAATCATAATTTTTACCGATAATTCGGCATTTCGAGCTTATTAGAGAAGAAGACTTTCGACTAAGAATCGCGAGATAAAAGTTTTTCAACATTTTGAAGGTGGCAAAACTGCCAAAATAGAAAAGTTGAGTGAATCATTCCAAATGTGTTGTTTTGCTACTTTTATGTCACAAGCATCATTTTGCCGAAAATTCGGTATTTGGAGCTTATTTGAGAAAAAAACTTTTTTCGTCTCAGAATCGCGAGATAAACGTTTGTCAACATTTTGAAGGTGGCAAATCTTCCAATTTAGAGAAGTTGAGGAAATCATTCCAAATGTGTTGTTTTGCTAGTTTTACGTCAGAAACATCATTTTTACCTATAATTCGGCATTTGGAGCTTATTTGAGATAAAACTTTTTTCGTCCCTGAAACGCGAGATAAACATTTATCAACATTTTGAAGGTGGCAAAACTGATAAAATAGAAAAGTTGAGTGAATCATTCCAAATGTGTTGTTTTGCTACTTTTATGTCACAAGCATCATTTTGCCGAAAATTCGGTATATGGAACTTATTTGAGAAAAAAACTTTTTTCGTCTCAGAATCGCGAGATAAACGTTTTTCAACATTTTGAAGGTGGCAAATCTTCGAAAATAGAGAAGTTGAGGAAATCATTCCAAATGTGTTGTTTTGCTAGTTTTACGTCAGAAACGTCATTTTTACCGATAATTCGGCATTTGGAGCTTATTTCAGAAAAAAACTTTTTTCGACTCTGAATCGCGAGATAAACATTTTTCAACATTTTGAAGGTGGCAAAACTGCCAAAATAGAAAAGTTGAGGTAATCATTCCAAATGTGTTTTTTTGCTAGTTTTACGGCTGCAATATCATTTTTACCGATAATTCGGCATTTGGAGCTTATTTGAGAAAAAAACATTTTTCGACTCAGAATCGCGAGATAAACGTTTTTCAACATTTTAAAGATGGCAATACTGCCAAACTGAAAAGTTGAGAGAATCATTCCAAATGTGTTGTTTTGCTAGTTTTACGTCAGAATCATCATTTTTACCGATAATTCGGCATTTGGAGCTTATTAGAGGAGAAGACTTTCGACTAAGAATCGCGAGATAAACGTTTTTCAACATTTTGAAGGTGGCAAAACTGCCAAAATAGAAAAGTTGAGGTAATCATTCCAAATGTGTTGTTTTGCTAGTTTTACGTCTGCAATATCATTTTTACCGATAATTCGGCATTTGGAGCTTATTTGAGAAAAAAACATTTTTCGACTCAGAATCGCGAGATAAACGTTTTTCAACATTTTAAAGGTGGCAATACTGCCAAATTGAAAAGTTGAGAGAATCATTCCAAATGTGTTGTTTTGCTAGTTTTACGTCAGAATCATAATTTTTACCGATAATTCGGCATTTCGAGCTTATTAGAGAAGAAGACTTTCGACTAAGAATCGCGAGATAAACGTTTTTCAACATTTTGAAGGTGGCAAAACTGCCAAAATAGAAAAGTTGAGGTAATCATTCCAAATGTGTTGTTTTGCTAGTTTTACGCCTGCAATATCATTTTTACCGATAATTCGGCATTTGGAGCATATTTGAGAAAAAAACATTTTTCGACTCAGAATCGCGAGATAAACGTTTTTCAACATTTTAAAGGTGGCAATACTGCCAAATTGAAAAGTTGAGGGAATCATTCCAAATGTGTTGTTTTGCTAGTTTTACGTCAGAAACATCATTTTTGCCGATAATTCGGTATTTGGAGCTTATTTGAGAAAAAAACTTTTTTCGACTCAGAATCCCGATATAAACGTTTTTCAACCTTTTCAAGGTGGCAAATCTTTCAAAATAGAGAAGTTGAGGAAATCATTCCAAATGTGTTGTTTTGCTAGTTTTACGTCAGAAACATCATTTTTACCGAAAATTCGGCATTTGGAGCTTATTTGAGAAAAAAACATTTTTCGACTCAGAATCGCGAGATAAACGTTTTTCAACATTTTAAAGGTGGCAAAACTGCCAAAATAGAAAAGTTGACGGAATCATTCCAAATGTGTTGTTTTGCTAGTTTTACGTCAGAATCATAATTTTTACCGATAATTCGGCATTTGGAGCTTATTTGAGAAAAAAACTTTTTTCGTCTCGGAATCGCCAGAGAAACGTTTGTCAACATTTTGAAGGTGGCAAAGCTTCCAAAATAGAGAAGTTGAGGAAATCATTCCAAATGTGTTGTTTTGCTAGTTTTACGTCAGAAACATAATTTTTACCGATAATTCGGCATTTGGAGCTTATTTGAGAAAAAAACTTTTTTCGTCCCTGAATCGCGAGATAAACATTTTTCAACATTTTGAAGGTGGCAAAACTGCCAAAATAGAAAAGTTGAGGGAATCATTCCAAATGTGTTGTTTTGCTAGTTTTACGTGAGAAACATCATTTTTGCCGATAATTCGGTATTTGGAGCTTATTTGAGAAAAAAACTTTTTTCGACTCAGAATCCCGAGGTAAACGTTTTTCAACCTTTTGAAGGTGGCAAAACTGCCAAGTAGAAAAGTTGAGGTAATCATTCCAAATGTGTTGTTTTGCTAGTTTTACGCCTGGAATATCATTTTTACCCATAATACGGCATTTGGAGCTTATTTGAGAAAAAAAATTTTTCGACTCAGAATCGCGAGATAAACGTTTTTCAACATTTTAAAGGTGGCAATACTGCCAAATTGAAAAGTTAAGGGAATCATTCCAAATGCGTTGTTTTGCTAGTTTGACGTCAGAATCATAATTTTTACCGATAATTCGGCATTTGGAGCTTATTAGAGAAGAAAACCTTCGACTAAGAATCGCGAGATAGACGTTTTTCAACATTTTGAAGGTGGCAAAACTGCCAAAATAGAAAAGTTGAGGGAATCATTCCAAATGTGTTGTTTTTGCTAGTTTTATGTCAGAAGCATCATTTTTCCGATAATTCGGTATTTGGAGCTTATTTGAGAAAAAAAGTTTTTTCGTCCGTGAATCGCGAGATAAACATTTTTCAACATTTTGAAGGTGGCAAAACTGCCAAAATAGAAAAGTTGAGGGAATCATTCCAAATGTGTTGTTTTGCTAGTTTTACGTGAGAAACATCATTTTTGCCGATAATTCGGTATTTGGAGCTTATTTGAGAAAAAAACATTTTTCGACTCAGAATCCCGAGCTAAACGGTTTTCAACATTTTGAAGGTGGCAAAACTGCCAAAATAGAAAAGTTGAGGGAATCATTCCCAAATGTGTTGTTTTGCTAGTTTTAAGCCTGCAATATCATTTTTACCGATAATTCGGCATTTGTAGCTTATTTGAGAAAAAAACATTTTTCGACTCAGAATCGCGAGATAAACGTTTTTCAACATTTTAAAGGTGGCAATACCGCCAAATTGAAAAGTTGAGGAAATCATTCCAAATGAGTTGTTTTGCTAGTTTTATGTCAGAAGCATCATTTTTCCGATAATTCGGTATTTGGAGCTTATTTGAGAAAAAAACTTTTTTCGACTCAGAATCGCGAGATAAACGCTTTTCAACATTATGAAGGTGGCAAAATTTGCCAAAATAGAAATTTTGAGGAAATCATTCCAAATGTGTTGTTTTGCTAGTTTTACGTCAGAAACATCATTTTTACCGATAATTCGGCATTTGGAGCTTATTTGAGAAAAAAACTTTTTTCGACTCTGAATCGCGAGATAAACATTTTTCAACATTTTGAAGGTGGCAAAACTGCCAAAATAGAAAAGTTGAGGTAATCATTCCAAATGTGTTGTTTTGCTAGTTTTACGTCAGAATCATAATTTTTACCGATAATTCGGCATTTGGAGCTTATTAGAGAAGAAAACTTTCGACTAAGAATCGCGAGATAAACGTTTTTCAACATTTTGAAGGTGGCAAAACTGCCAAAATAGAAAAGTTGAGGGAATCATTCCAAATGTGTTGTTTTGCTAGTTTTATGTCACAAGCATCATTTTTCCGATAATTCGGTATTTGGAGCTTACTTGAGAAAAAAACTTTTTTCGTTTCAGAATCGCGAGATAAACGTTTGTCAACATTTTGAAGGTGGCAAAGCTTCCAAAATAGAGAAGTTGAGGTAATCATTCCAAATGTGTTGTTTTGCTAGTTTTATGTCAGAAACATAATTTTTACAGATAATTTGGTATTTGAAGTTTATTTGAGAAAAAAACTTTTTTCGACTCTGAATCGCGAGATAAACGTTTTTCAACATTTTGAAGGTGGCAAAACTGCCAAAATAGAAAAGTTGAGGGAATCATTCCAAATGTGTTGTTTTGCTAGTTTTACGTGAGAAACATCATTTTTGCCGATAATTCGGTATTTGGAGCTTATTTGAGAAAAAACTTTTTTCGACTCAGAATCCCGAGATAAACGTTGTTCAACATTTTGAAGGTGGCAAAACTGCCAAAATAGAAAAGTTGAGGTAATCATTCCAAATGTGTTGTTTTGCTAGTTTTACGCCTACAATATCATTTTTACCCATAATTCGGCATTTGGAGCTTATTTGAGAAAAAAAAATTTTTCGACTCAGAATCGCGAGATAAACGTTTTTCAACATTTTAAAGGTGGCAATACTGCCAAATTGAAAAGTTGAGGGAATCATTCCAAATGTGTTGTTTTGCTAGTTTTACGTCAGAATCATCATTTTTACCGATAATTCGGCATTTGGAGCTTATAAAAAAACAAAACATTTTTCGACTAAGAATCGCGAGATAAACGTTTTTCAACATTTTGAAGGTGGCAAAACTGCCAAAATAGAAAAGTTGAGGGAATCATTCCAAATGTGTTGTTTTGCTAGTTTTATGTCAGAAGCATCATTTTTCCGATAATTCGGTATTTGGAGCTTATTTGAGAAAAAAACTTTTTTCGTCTCAGAATCGCGAGATAAACGTTTGTCAACATTTTGAAGGTGGCAAATCTGCCAAAATAGAGAAGTTGAGGAAATCATTCCAAATGTGTTGTTTTGCTAGTTTTACGTCAGAAACATCATTTTTACCGATAATTCGGCATTTGGAGCTTATTTGAGAAAAAAACTTTTTTCGACTCAGAATCGCGAGATAAACATTTTTCAACATTTTGAAGGTGGCAAAACTGCCAAAATAGAAAAGTTGAAGTAATCATTCCAAATGTGTTGTTTTGCTAGTTTTACGTCAGAATCATAATTTTTACCGATAATTCGGCATTTGGAGCTTATTAGAGAAGAAGACTTTCGACTAAGAATCGCGAGATAAACGTTTTTTAACATTTTGAAGGTGGCAAAACTGCCAAAATAGAAACGTTGAGGGAATCATTCCAAATGTCTTGTTTTGCTAGTTTTATGTCACAAACATCATTTTTCCGAAAATTCGGTATTTGGAGCTTATTTGAGAAAAAAACTTTTTTCGTCTCGGAATCGCCAGAGAAACGTTTGTCAACATTTTGAAGGTGGCAAAGCTTCCAAAATAGAGAAGTTGAGGAAATCATTCCAAATGTGTTGTTTTGCTAGTTTTACGTCAGAAACATAATTTTTACCGATAATTCGGCATTTGGAGCTTATTTGAGAAAAAAACTTTTTCGTCCCTGAATCGCGAGATAAACATTTTTCAACATTTTGAAGCTGGCAAAACTGCCAAAATAGAAAAGTTGAGGGAATCATTCCAAATGTGTTGTTTTGCTAGTTTTACGTGAGAAACATCATTTTTGCCGATAATTCGGTATTTGGAGCTTATTTGAGAAAAAAACTTTTTTCGACTCAGAATCCCGAGGTAAACGTTTTTCAACCTTTTGAAGGTGGCAAAACTGCCAAAATAGAAAAGTTGAGGTAATCATTCCAAATGTGTTGTTTTGCTAGTTTTACGCCTGCAATATCATTTTTACCCATAATTCGGCATTTGGAGCTTATTTGAGAAAAAAACATTTTTCGACTCAGAATCGCGAGATAAACGTTTTTCAACATTTTAAAGGTGGCAATACTGCCAAATTGAAAAGTTGAGGGAATCATTCCAAATGTGTTGTTTTGCTAGTTTTACGTCAGAATCATAATTTTTACCGATAATTCGGCATTTGGAGCTTATTTAGAGAAAAACGTTTTTCGACTAAGAATCGCGAGATAAACGTTTTTCAACATTTTGAAGGTGGCAAAACTGCCAAAATAGAAAAGTTGAGGGAATCATTCCAAATGTGTTGTTTTGCTAGTTTTACGTCAGAAGCATCATTTTTCCGATAATTCGGTATTTGGAGCTTATTTGAGAAAAAAAGTTTTTTCGTCCGTGAATCGCGAGATAAACATTTTTCAACATTTTGAAGGTGGCAAAACTGCCAAAATAGAAAAGTTGAGGGAATCATTCCAAATGTGTTGTTTTGCTAGTTTTACGTGAGAAACATCATTTTTGCCGATAATTCGGTATTTGGAGCTTATTTGAGAAAAAAACATTTTTCGACTCAGAATCCCGAGCTAAACGGTTTTCAACATTTTGAAGGTGGCAAAACTGCCAAAATAGAAAAGTTGAGGTAATCATTCCCAATGTGTTGTTTTGCTAGTTTTAAGCCTGCAATATCATTTTTACCGATAATTCGGCATTTGGAGCTTATTTGAGAAAAAAACATTTTTCGACTAAGAATCGCGAGATAAACGTTTTTCAACATTTTGAAGGTGGCAATACTGCCAAATTGAAAAGTTGAGGAAATCATTCCAAATGAGTTGTTTTGCTAGTTTTATGTCAGAAGCATCATTTTTCCGATAATTCGGTATTTGGAGCTTATTTGAGAAAAAAACTTTTTTCGTCTCAGAATCGCGAGATAAACGTTTTTCAACATTTTGAAGGTGGCAAATCTGCCAAAATAGAAAAGTTGATAGAATGATTCCAAATGTGTTCTTTTGCTAGTTTTACGTCAGAAACATCATTTTTACCGATAATTCGGCATTTGGAGCTTATTTGAGAAAAAAACTTTTTTCGACTCTGAATCGCGAGATAAACATTTTTCAACATTTTGAAGGTGGCAAAACTGCCAAAATAGAAAAGTTGAGGGAATCATTCCAAATGTGTTGTTTTGCTAGTTTTACGTCAGAATCATAATTTTTACCGATAATTCGGCATTTGGAGCTTATTAGAGAAAAAAACGTTTTTCGACTAAGAATCGCGAGATAAACGTTTTTCAACATTTTGAAGGTGGCAAAACTGCCAAAATAGAAAAGTTGAGGGAATCATTCCAAATGTCTTGTTTTGCTAGTTTTATGTCACAAACATCATTTTTCCGATAATTCGGTATTTGGAGCTTATTTGAGAAAAAAACTTTTTTTGTCTCAGAATCGCCAGAGAAACGTTTGTCAACATTTTGAAGGTGGCAAAGCTTCCAAAATAGAGAAGTTGAGGAAATCATTCCAAATGTGTTGTTTTGGTAGTTTTACGTCAGAAACATAATTTTTACCGATAATTCGGCATTTGGAGCTTATTTGAGAAAAAAACTTTTTTCGTCCCTGTATCGCGAGATAAACATTTTTCAACATTTTGAAGCTGGCAAAACTGCCAAAATAGAAAAGTTGAGGGAATCATTCCAAATGTGTTGTTTTGCTAGTTTAACGTGAGAAACATCATTTTTGCCGATAATTCGGTATTTGGAGCTTATTTGAGAAAAAAACTTTTTTCGACTCAGAATCGCGAGATAAACGTTTTTCAACATTTTGAAGGTGGCAAAACTGCCAAAATAGAAAAGTTGGGGAATCATTCCAAATGTGTTGTTTTGCTAGTTTTACGTCAGATATATCATTTTAACCGATAACTCGGCATTTGAATCTTATTTGAGAAAAAAAAAATTTTTCGACTCAGAATCGCGAGATAAACGTTTTTCAACATTTTGAAGGTGGCAATACTGCCAAATTGAAAAGTTAAGGGAATCATTCCAAATGCGTTGTTTTGCTAGTTTTACGTCAGAATCATAATTTTTACCGATAATTCGGCATTTGGAGCTTATTAAAGAAGAAAACTTTCGACTAAGAATCGCGAGATAAACGTTTTTCAACATTTTGAAGGTGGCAAAACTGCCAAAATAGAAAAGTTGAGGGAATCATTCCAAATGTGTTGTTTTGCTAGTTTTACGTCAGAAGCATCATTTTTACCGATAATTCGGCATTTGGAGCTTATTTGAGAAAAAAACTTTTTTCGTCCGTGAATCGCGAGATAAACATTTTTCAACATTTTGAAGGTGGCAAAACTGCCAAAATGGAAAAGTTGAGGGAATCATTCCAAATGTGTTGTTTTGCTAGTTTTACGTGAGAAACATCATTTTTGCCGATAATTCGGTATTTGGAGCTTATTTGAGAAAAAACATTTTTCGTCTCAGAATCCCGAGCTAAACGGTTTTCAACATTTTGAAGGTGGCAAAACTGCCAAAATAGAAAAGTTGAGGTAATCATTCCAAATGTGTTGTTTTGCTAGTTTTACGTCAGCAATATCATTTTTACCGATAATTCGGTATTTGGAGCTTATTTGAGAAAAAAACATTTTTCGACTCAGAATCGCGAGATAAACGTTTTTCAACATTTTAAAGGTGGCAATACCGCCATATTGAAAAGTTGAGGGAATCATTCCAAATGTGTTGTTTAGCTAGTTTTATGTCAGAAGCATCATTTTGCCGATAATTCGGCATTTGCAGCTTATTTGAGAAAAAAACTTTTTTCGACTCAGAATCGCGAGATAAACGTTTTTCAACATTTTGAAGGTGGCAAAACTTCCAAAATAGAAAAGTTGAGGGAATCATTCCAAATGTGTTGTTTTGGTAGTTTTACGTCAGAAACATCATTTTTACCGATAATTCGGCATTTGGAGCTTATTTGAGGAAAAAACTTTTTTCGACTCTGAATCGCGAGATAAACATTTTTCAACATTTTGAAGGTGGCAAAACTGCCAAAATAGAAAAGTTGAGGTAATCATTCCAAATGTGTTGTTTTGCTAGTTTTACGTCAGAATCATAATTTTTACCGATAATTCGGCATTTGGAGCTTATTAGAGAAGAAGACTTTCGACTAAGAATCGCGAGATAAACGTTTTTTAACATTTTGAAGGTGGCAAAACTGCCAAAATAGAAACGTTGAGGGAATCATTCCAAATGTCTTGTTTTGCTAGTTTTATGTCACAAACATCATTTTTCCGATAATTCGGTATTTGGAGCTTATTTGAGAAAAAAACTTTTTTCGTCTCAGAATCGCGAGAGAAACGTTTGTCAACATTTTGAAGGTGGCAAAGCTTCCAAAATAGAGAAGTTGAGGAAATCATTCCAAATGTGTTGTTTTGCTAGTTTTACGTCAGAAACATCATTTTTACCGATAATTCGGCATTTGGAGCTTATTTGAGAAAAAAACTTTTTTCCACTCAGAATCGCGAGATAAACGTTTTTCAACATTTTGAAGGTGGCAAAACTGCCAAAATAGAAAAGTTGAGGGAATCATTCCAAATGTGTTGTTTTGCTAGTTTTACGTGAGAAACATCATTTTTGCCGATAATTCGGTATTTGGAGCTTATTTGAGAAAAAAACTTTTTTCGACTCAGAATCCCGAGGTAAACGTTTTTCAACATTTTGAAGGTGGCAAAACTGCCAAAATAGAAAAGTTGAGGGAATCATTCCAAATGTGTTGTTTTGCTAGTTTTACGCCTGCAATATCATTTTTACCGATAATTCGGCATTTGGAGCTTATTTGAGAAAAAAAAATTTTTCGACTCAGAATCGCGAGATAAACGTTTTTCAACATTTTAAAGGTGGCAATACTGCCAAATTGAAAAGTTGAGGGAATCATTCCAAATGTGTTGTTTTGCTAGTTTTACGTCAGAATCATAATTTTTACCGATAATTCGGCATTTGGAGCTTATTAGAGAAGAAAACTTTCGACTAAGAATCGCGAGATAAACGTTTTTCAACATTTTGAAGGTGGCAAAACTGCCAAAATAGAAAAGTTGAGGGAATCATTCCAAATGTGTTGTTTTGCTAGTTTTACGTCAGAAACATCATTTTTGCCGATAATTCGGTATTTGGAGCTTATTTGAGAAAAAAACTTTTTTCGTCCGTGAATCGCGAGATAAACATTTTTCAACATTTTGAAGGTGGCAAAACTGCCAAAATGGAAAAGTTGAGGGAATCATTCCAAATGTGTTGTTTTGCTAGTTTTACGTCAGAAACATCATTTTTACCGATAATTCGGCATTTGGAGCTTATTTGAGAAAAAACTTTTTTCGACTCAGAATCCCGAGGTAAACGTTTTTCAACATTTTGAAGGTGGCAAAACTGCCAAAATAGAAAAGTTGAGGGAATCATTCCAAATGTGTTGTTTTGCTAGTTTTACGCCTGCAATATCATTTTTACCGATAATTCGGCATTTGGAGCTTATTTGAGAAAAAAACATTTTTCGACTCAGAATCGCGAGATAAACGTTTTTCAACATTTTAAAGGTGGCAATACCGCCATATTGAAAAGTTGAGGGAATCATTCCAAATGTGTTGTTTAGCTAGTTTTACGTCAGAAACATCAATTTTGCCGATAATTCGGTATTTGGAGCTTATTTGAGAAAAAAACTTTTTTCGTCTCAGAATCGCGAGATAAACGTTTTTCAACATTTTGAAGGTGGCAAAGCTTCCAAAATAGAAAAGTTGAGGAAATCATTCCAAATGTGTTGTTTTGCTAGTTTTACGTCAGAAACATCATTTTTACCGATAATTCGGCATTTGGAGCTTATTTGAGGAAAAAACTTTTTTCGACTCTGAATCGCGAGATAAACATTTTTCAACATTTTGAAGGTGGCAAAACTGCCAAAATACAAAAGTTGAGGGAATCATTCCAAATGTGTTGTTTTGCTAGTTTTACGTCAGAACCAACATTTTGACGATAATTCGGCATTTGGAGCTTACTTGAGAAAAAAACTTTTTCCGACTCAGAATCCCGAGGTAAACGTTTTTCAACATTTTGAAGGTGGCAATACTGCCAAATTGAAAAGTTGAGGGAATCATTCCAAATGTGTTGTTTTGCTAGTTTTACGTCAGAATCATAATTTTTACCGATAATTCGGCATTTCGACCTTATTAGAGAAGAAGACTTTCGACTAAGAATCGCGAGATAAACGTTTTTCAACATTTTGAAGGTGGCAAAACTGCCAAAATAGAAAAGTTGAGTGAATCATTCCAAATGTGTTGTTTTGCTACTTTTATGTCACAAGCATCATTTTGCCGAAAATTCGGTATTTGGAGCTTATTAGAGAAAAAAACTTTTTTCGTCTCAGAATCGCGAGATAAACGTTTGTCAACATTTTGAAGGTGGCAAATCTTCCAATTTAGAGAAGTTGAGGAAATCATTCCAAATGTGTTGTTTTGCTAGTTTTACGTCAGAAACATCATTTTTGCCTATAATTCGGCATTTGGAGCTTATTTGAGATAAAACTTTTTTCGTCCCTGAAACGCGAGATAAACATTTATCAACATTTTGAAGGTGGCAAAACTGATAAAATAGAAAAGTTGAGTGAATCATTCCAAATGTGTTGTTTTGCTACTTTTATGTCACAAGCATCATTTTGCCGAAAATTCGGTATATGGAGCTTATTTGAGAAATAAACTTTTTTCGTCTCAGAATCGCGAGATAAACGTTTTTCAACATTTTGAAGGTGGCAAATCTTCGAAAATAGAGAAGTTGAGGAAATCATTCCAAATGTGTTGTTTTGCTAGTTTTACGTCAGAAACGTCATTTTTACCGATAATTCCGCATTTGGAGCTTATTTGAAAAAAAAACATTTTTCGACTCAGAATCGCGAGATAAACGTTTTTCAACATTTTAAAGGTGGCAATACTGCCAAATTGAAAAGTTGAGGGAATCATTCCAAATGTGTTGTTTTGCTAGTTTTACGCCTGCAATATCATTTTTACCGATAATTCGGCATTTGGAGCTTATTTGAAAAAAAAACATTTTTCGACTCAGAATCGCGAGATAAACGTTTTTCAACATTTTAAAGGTGGCAATACTGCCAAATTGAAAAGTTGAGAGAATCATTCCAAATGTGTTGTTTTGTTAGTTTTACGTCAGAATCATAATTTTTACCGATAATTCGGCATTTGGAGCTTATTAGAGAAGAAGACTTTCGACTAAGAATCGCGAGATAAACGTTTTTCAACATTTTGAAGGTGGCAAAACTGCCAAAATAGAAAAGTTGAGGGAATCATTCCAAATGTGTTGTTTTGCTAGTTTTACGTCAAGAACATCATTTTGCCGATAATTCGGTATTTGGAGCTTATTTGAGAAAAAAACTTTTTTCGTCTCAGAATCGCGAGAGAAACGTTTGTCAACATTTTGAAGGTGGCAAAGCTTCCAAAATAGAGAAGTTTAGGAAATCATTCCAATTGTGTTGTTTTGCTAGTTTTACGTCAGAAACATCATTTTTGCCGATAATTCGGCATTTGGAGCTTATTTGAGAAAAAAACATTTTTCGACTCAGAATCGCGAGATAAACGTTTTTCAACATTTTGAAGGTGGCAAAACTGCCAAAATTGAAAAGTTGAGAGAATCATTCCAAATGTGTTGTTTTGCTAGTTTTACGTCAGAATCATAATTTTTACCGATAATTCGGCATTTGGAGCTTATTAGAGAAGAAAACTTTCGACTAAGAATCGCGAGATAAACGTTTTTCAACATTTTGAAGGTGGCAAAACTGCCAAAATAGAAAAGTTGAGGGAATCATTCCAAATGTGTTGTTTTGCTAGTTTTATGTCACAAGCATCATTTTGCCGATAATTCGGCATTTGGAGCTTATTTGAGAAAAAAACTTTTTTCGACTCAGAATCGCGAGATAAACGTTTTTCAACATTTTGAAGGTGGCAAAGCTTCCAAAATAGAGAAGTTGAGGAAATCATTCCAAATGTGTTGTTTTGCTAGTTTTACGTCAGAAACATCATTTTTGCCGATAATTCGGCATTTGGAGCTTATTTGAGAAAAAAACTTTTTTCGTCCCTGAATCCCGAGGTAAACGTTTTTCAACATTTTGAAGGTGGCAAAACTGCCAAAATAGAAAAGTTGAGGTAATCATTCCAAATGTGTTGTTTTGCTAGTTTTACGTCAGAAACATCATTTTTACCGATAATTCGGCATTTGGAGCTTATTTGAGAAAAAAACTTTTTTCGACTCAGAATCGCGAGATAAACGTTTTTCAACATTTTAAAGGTGGCAATACTGCCAAATTGAAAAGTTGAGGGAATCATTCCAAATGTGTTGTTTTGCTAGTTTTACGTCAGAATCATAATTTTTACCGATAATTCGGCATTTGGAGCTTATTAAAGAACAAGACTTCGACTAATAATCGCGAGATAAACGTTTCTCAACATTTTGAAGGTGGCAAAACTGCCAAAATAGAAAAGTTGAGGGAATCATTCCAAATGTGTTGTTTTGCTAGTTTTACGTCAGAAACATCATTTTTACCGATAATTCGGCATTTGGAGCTTATTTGAGAAGAAAACGTTTTTCGACTCAGAATCGCGAGATAAACGTTTTGCAAAATTTTGAAGGTGGTAAAATTGCCAAATTTGAAAAGTTGGGGGAATCATTCCTAATGTGTTGTTTTGCCAGTTTTATGTCAGCAACGTCATTTTTACCGATAATTCGGCATTTGGAACTTATTTGAGAAAAAACGTTTTTCGACTCAGAATCGCGAGATAAACGTTTTTCAACATTTTGAAGGTGGCAAAACTGCCAAAATAGAAAAGTTGAGGGAATCATTCCAAATGTGTTGTTTTGCTAGTTTTACGTCAGAAACATCATTTTTACCGATAATTCGGCATTTGGAGCTTATTTGAGAAAAAAACTTTTTTCGACTCAGAATCGCGAGATAAACGTTTTTCAACATTTTGAAGGTGGCAAAACTGCCAAAATAGAAAAGTTGAGGAAATCATTCCAAATGTGTTGTTTTGCTAGTTTTACGTCAGAAACATCATTTTTACCGATAATTCGGCATTTGGAGCTTATTTGAGAAAAAAACTTTTTTCGACTCAGAATCGCGAGATAAACATTTTTCAACATTTTGAAGGTGGCAAAACTGCCAAAATAGAAAAGTTGAGGGAATCATTCCAAATGTGTTGTTTTGCTAGTTTTACGTCAGAACCATCATTTTCTCCGATAATTCGGCATTTGGAGCTTATTTGAGAAAAAACCTTTTTTCGACTCAGAATCGCGAGATAAACGTTTTTCAACATTTTGAAGGTGGCAAAACTGCCAAAATACAAAAGTTGAGGGAATCATTCCAAATGTGTTGTTTTGCTAGTTTTGCTTCAGAACCATCATTTTGGCGATAATTCGGCATTTGGAGCTTATTTGAGAAAAAAACTTTTTTCCACTCAGAATCGCGAGATAAACGTTTTTCAACATTTTAAAGGTGGCAAAACTGCCAAATTGAAAAGTTGAGGGAATCATTCCAAATGTGTTGTTTTGCTAGTTTTACGTCAGAAACATCATTTTTACCGATAATTCGGCATTTGGAGCTTATTTGAGAAAAAAACGTTTTTCGACTCAGAATCGCGAGATAAACGTTTTTCAACATTTTGAAGGTGGCAAAACTGACAAAATAGAAAAGTCGAGAGAATCATTCCAAATGTGTTGTTTTGCTAGTTTTACGTCAGAACATCATTTTTACCGATAATTCGGCATTTGGAGCTTATTTGAGAAAAAAACTTTTTTCGACTCAGAATCGCGAGATAAACGTTTTTCAACATTTTGAAGGTGGCAAAACTGCCAAAATTGAAAAGTTGAGGGAATCATTCCTAATGTGTTGTTTTGCTAGTTTTACGTCAGAAACATCATTTTTACCGATAATTCGGCATTTGGAGCTTATTAGAGAAGAAAACTTTCGACTAAGAATCGCGAGATAAACGTTTTTCAACATTTTGAAGGTGGCAAAACTGCCAAAATAGAAAAGTTGAGGGAATCATTCCAAATGTGTTGTTTTGCTAGTTTTATGTCACAAGCATCATTTTTCCGATAATTCGGCATTTGGAGCTTATTTGAGAAAAAAACATTTTTCGACTCAGAATCGCGAGATAAACGTTTTTCAACATTTTAAAGGTGGCAAAGCTTCCAAAATAGAGAAGTTGAGGAAATCATTCCAAATGTGTTGTTTTGCTAGTTTTACGTCAGAAACATCATTTTTACCGATAATTCGGCATTTGGAGCTTATTTGAGAAAAAAAATTTCGACTAAGAATCGCGAGATAAACGTTTTTCAACATTTTGAAGGTGGCAAAACTGCCAAAATAGAAAAGTTGAGGGAATCATTCCAAATGTGTTGTTTTGCTAGTTTTACGTCAGAATCATCATTTTTACCGATAATTCGGCATTTGGAGCTTATTTGAGAAAAAAACTTTTTTCGACTAAGAATCGCGAGATAAACGTTTTTCAACATTTTGAAGGTGGCAAAACTGCCAAAATAGAAAAGTTGAGGGAATCATTCCAAATGTGTTGTTTTGCTAGTATTGCGCCAGAAATATCATTCTTACCGATAGTTCGGCATTTGGAGCTTATTGAAGAAAAAAACTTTTTTCGACTCAGAATCACGAGATAAACGTTTTTCAACATTTTGAAGGTGGCAAAACTGCCAAAATAGAAAAGTTGAGGAATCATTCCGAATGTGTTGTTTTGCCAGTTTTACGCCTGCAATATCATTTTTACCGATAATTCGGCATTTGGAGCTTATAAAAAAACAAAACGTTTTTCGACTAAGAATCGCGAGATAAACGTTTTTCAACATTTTGAAGGTGGCAAAACTGCCAAAATAGAAAAGTTGAGGGAATCATTCCAAATGTGTTGTTTTGCTAGTTTTATGTCAGAAGCATCATTTTTCCGATAAATCGGTATTTGGAGCTTATTTGAGAAAAAAACTTTTTCGACTCAGAATCGCGAGATAAACGTTTGTCAACATTTTGAAGGTGGCAAAACTGCCAAAATAGAAAAGTTGAGGGAATCATTCCAAATGTGTTGTTTTGCTAGTTTTACGTCAGAAACATCATTTTTACCGATAATTCGGCATTTGGAGCTTATTTGAGAAAAAAACTTTTTTCGACTCAGAATCGCGAGATAAACGTTTTTCAACATTTTGAAGGTGGCAAAACTGCCAAAATAGAAAAGTTGAGGGAATCATTCCAAATGTGTTGTTTTGCTAGTTTTACGTCAGAAACATCATTTTTGCCGATAATTCGGTATTTGGAGCTTATTTGAGAAAAAAACTTTTTTCGACTCAGAAGCCCGAGGTAAACGTTTTTCAACATTTTGAAGGTGGCAAAACTGCCAAAATAGAAAAGTTGAGGGAATCATTCCAAATGTGTTGTTTTGCTAGTTTTACGTCAGAAACATCATTTTTACCGATAATTCGGCATTTGGAACTTATTTCAGAAAAAAACTTTTTTCGACTCAGAATCGCGAGATAAACGTTTTTCAACATTTTGAAGGTGGCAAAACTGCCAAAATAGAAAAGTTGAGGGAATCATTCCAAATGTGTTGTTTTGCTAGTTTTACGTCAGAAACATCATTTTTGCCGATAATTCGGTATTTGGAGCTTATTTGAGAAAAAAAAATTTTTCGACTCAGAATCGCGAGATAAACGTTTTTCAACATTTTGAAGGTGGCAAAACTGCCAAAATAGAAAAGTTGAGGGAATCATTCCAAATGTGTTGTTTTGCTAGTTTTACGTCAGCTATATCATTTTTACCGATAATTCGGCATTTGGAGCTTATTTGAGAGAAAAACATTTTTCGACTCAGAATCGCGAGATAAACGTTTTTCAACATTTTAAAGGTGGCAATACTGCCAAATTGAAAAGTTGAGGGAATCATTCCAAATGTGTTGTTTTGCTAGTTTTACGTCAGAAACATCATTTTTGCCGATAATTCGGCATTTGGAGCTTATTTGAGAAAAAAACTTTTTTCGACTCAGAATCGCGAGATAAACGTTTTTCAACATTTTGAAGGTGGCAAAACTGCCAAAATAGAAAAGTTGAGGGAATCATTCCAAATGTGTTGTTTTGCTAGTTTTACGTCAGAAACATCATTTTTACCGATAATTCGGCATTTGGAGCTTATTTGAGAAAAAAACTTTTTCGACTCAGAATCGCGAGATAAACGTTTTTCAACATTTTGAAGGTGGCAAAACTGCCAAAATTGAAAAGTTGAGGGAATCATTCCTAATGTGTTGTTATGCTAGTTTTACGTCAGAAACATCATTTTTACCGATAATTCGGCATTTGGAGCTTATTTGAGAAAAAACTTTTTTCGACTCAGAATCGCGAGATAAACGTTTTTCAACATTTTGAAGGTGGCAAAACTGCCAAAATAGAAAAGTTGAGGGAATCATCCCAAATGTGTTGCTTTTCTAGTTTTACGTCAGAATCATAATTTTTACCGATAATTCGGCATTTGGAGCTTATTAGAGAAAAAAACTTTCGACTAAGAATCGCGAATTAAAGGTTTTTCAACATTTTGAAGGTGGCAAATCTGCCAAAATAGAAAAGTTGAGGTAATCATTCCAAATCTGTTGTTTTGCTAGTTTTACGTCAGCAATATCATTTTTACCGATAATTCGGCATTTGGAGCTTATTTGAGAAAAAAACATTTTTCGACTCAGAATCGCGAGATAAACGTTTTTCAACATTTTGAAGGTGGCAAAACTGCCAAAATTGAAAAGTTGAGGGAATCATTCCTAATGTGTTGTTTTGCTAGTTTTACGTCAGAAACATCATTTTTCCGATAATTCGGTATTTGGAGCTTATTTGAGAAAAAAACTTTTTTCGTCTCAGAATCGCGAGATAAACGTTTTTCAACATTTTGAAGGTGGCAAAACTGCCAAAATAGAAAAGTTGAGGGAATCATTCCAAATGTGTTGTTTTGCTAGTTTTACGTCAGAAACATCATTTTTACCGATAATTCGGCATTTGGAGCTTATTTGAGAAAAAAACTTTTTTCGACTCAGAATCGCGAGATAAACATTTTTCAACATTTTGAAGGTGGCAAAACTGCCAAAATAGAAAAGTTGAGGGAATCATTCCAAATGTGTTGTTTTGCTAGTTTTACGTCAGAATCATAATTTTTACCGATAATTCGGCATTTGGAGCTTATTAGAGCAGAAAACTTTCGACTAAGAATCGCGAGATAAACGTTTTTCAACATTTTGAAGGTGGCAAAACTGCCAAAATAGAAAAGTTGAGGGAATCATTCCAAATGTGTTGTTTTGCTAGTTTTACGTCAGAAACATCATTTTGCCGATAATTCGGTATTTGGAGCTTATTTGAGAAAAAAACTTTTTTCGACTCAGAATCGCGAGATGACGTTTGTCAACATTTTGAAGGTGGCAAAGCTTCCAAAATAGAGAAGTTGAGGAAATCATTCCAAATGTGTTGTTTTGCTAGTTTTACGTCAGAAACATCATTTTTACCGATAATTCGGCATTTGGAGCTTATTTGAGAAAAAAACTTTTTTCGTCCCTGAATCGCGAGATAAACATTTTTCAACATTTTGAAGGTGGCAAAACTGCCAAAATAGAAAAGTTGAGGGAATCATTCCAAATGTGTTGTTTTGCTAGTTTTACGTCAGAAACATCATTTTTACCGATAATTCGGCATTTGGAGCTTATTTGAGAAAAAAACTTTTTTCGACTCAGAATCGCGAGATAAACGTTTTTCAACATTTTGAAGGTGGCAAAACTGCCAAGTAGAAAAGTTGAGGTAATCATTCCAAATGTGTTGTTTTGCTAGTTTTACGCCTGCAATATCATTTTTACCGATAATTCGGCATTTGGAGCTTATTTGAGAAAAAAACATTTTTCGACTCAGAATCGCGAGATAAACGTTTTTCAACATTTTGAAGGTGGCAAAACTGCCAAAATTGAAAAGTTGTGGGAATCATTCCAAATGTGTTGTTTTGCTAGTTTTACGTCAGAAACATCATTTTTACCGATAATTCGGCATTTGGAGCTTATTAGAGAAAAAAACTTTCGACTAAGAATCGCGAGATAAACGTTTTTCAACATTTTGAAGGTGGCAAAACTGCCAAAATAGAAAAGTTGAGGGAATCATTCCAAATGTGTTGTTTTGCTAGTTTTACGTCAGAAGCATCATTTTTACCGATAATTCGGTATTTGGAGCTTATTTGAGAAAAAAACTTTTTTTCGACTCAGAATCGCGAAATAAACATTTTTCAACATTTTGAAGGTGGCAAAACTGCCAAAATAGAAACGTTGAGGGAATCATTCCAAATGTGTTGTTTTGCTAGTTTTACGTCAGAAACATCATTTTTGCCGATAATTCGGCATTTGGAGCTTATTTGAGAAAAAAAATTTTTTCGACTCAGAATCGCGAGATAAACGTTTTTCAACATTTTGAAGGTGGCAAAACTGCCAAAATAGAAAAGTTGAGGGAATCATTCCAAATGTGTTGTTTTGCTAGTTTTACGTCAGCAATATCATTTTTACCGATAATTCGGCATTTGGAGCTTATTTGAGAAAAAAACATTTTTCGACTCAGAATCGCGAGATAAACGTTTTTCAACATTTTGAAGGTGGCAAAACTGCCAAAATTGAAAAGTTGAGGGAATCATTCCAAATGTGTTGTTTTGCTAGTTTTACGTCAGAATCATCATTTTTCCGATAATTCGGTATTTGGAGCTTATTTGAGAAAAAAACTTTTTTCGACTCAGAATCGCGAGATAAACGTTTTTCAACATTTTGAAGGTGGCAAAACTGCCAAAATAGAAAAGTTGAGGAAATCATTCCAAATGTGTTGTTTTGCTAGTTTTACGTCAGAAACATCATTTTTACCGATAATTCGGCATTTGGAGCTTATTTGAGAAAAAAACTTTTTTCGACTCTGAATCGCGAGATAAACATTTTTCAACATTTTGAAGGTGGCAAAACTGCCAAAATAGAAAAGTTGAGGGAATCATTCCAAATGTGTTGTTTTGCTAGTTTTACGTCAGAATCATAATTTTTACCGATAATTCGGCATTTGGAGCTTATTAGAGAAGAAAACTTTCGACTAAGAATCGCGAGATAAACGTTTTTCAACATTTTGAAGGTGGCAAAACTGCCAAAATAGAAAAGTTGAGGGAATCATTCCAAATGTGTTGTTTTGCTAGTTTTATGTCAGAAACATCATTTTCTCCGATAATTCGGCATTTGGAGCTTATTTGAGAAAAAAACTTTTTTCGACTCAGAATCCCGAGGAAACGTTTTTCAACATTTTGAAGGTGGCAAAACTGCCAAAATAGAAAAGTTGAGGGAATCATTCCAAATGTGTTGTTTTGCTAGTTTTACGTCAGAAACATAATTTTTACCGATAATTCGGCATTTGGAGCTTATTTGAGAAAAAAACTTTTTTCGTCCCTGAATCGCGAGATAAACATTTTTCAACATTTTGAAGCTGGCAAAACTGCCAAAATAGAAAAGTTGAGGGAATCATTCCAAATGTGTTGTTTTGCTAGTTTAACGTGATAAACATCATTTTTGCCGATAATTCGGTATTTGGAGCTTATTTGAGAAAAAAACTTTTTTCGACTCAGAATCCCGAGGTAAACGTTTTTCAACCTTTTGAAGGTGGCAAAACTGCCAAGTAGAAAAGTTGAGGTAATCATTCCAAATGTGTTGTTTTGCTAGTTTTACGCCTGGAATATCATTTTTACCCATAATGCGGCATTTGGAGCTTATTTGAGAAAAAAAAATTTTTCGACTCAGAATCGCGAGATAAACGTTTTTCAACATTTTAAAGGTGGCAATACTGCCAAATTGAAAAGTTAAGGGAATCATTCCAAATGTGTTGTTTTGCTAGTTTTACGTCAGAAACATCATTTTTACCGATAATTCGGCATTTGGAGCTTATTAGAGAAGAAAACTTTCGACTAAGAATCGCGAGATAAACGTTTTTCAACATTTTGAAGGTGGCAAAACTGCCAAAATAGAAAAGTTGAGGGAATCATTCCAAATGTGTTGTTTTGCTAGTTTTACGTCAGAAGCATCATTTTTCCGATAATTCGGCATTTGGAGCTTATTTGATAAAAAACTTTTTTCGTCCGTGAATCGCGAGATAAACGTTTTTCAACATTTTGAAGGTGGCAAAACTGCCAAAATTGAAAAGTTGAGGGAATCATTCCAAATGTGTTGTTTTGCTAGTTTTACGTCAGAAACATCATTTTTACCCATAATTCGGCATTTGGAGCTTATTTGAGAAAAAAACTTTTTTCGACTCAGAATCGCGAGATAAACGTTTTTCAACATTTTGAAGGTGGCAAAACTGCCAAAATAGAAAAGTTGAGAGAATCATTCCAAATGTGTTGTTTTGCTAGTTTTACGTCAGCAATATCATTTTTACCGATAATTCGGCATTTGGAGCTTATTTGAGAAAAAAACATTTTTCGACTCAGAATCGCGAGATAAACGTTTTTCAACATTTTAAAGGTGGCAATACCGCCAAATTGAAAAGTTGAGGGAATCATTCCAAATGTGTTGTTTTGCTAGTTTTATGTCAGAAACATCATTTTGCCGATAATTCGGTATTTGGAGCTTATTTGAGAAAAAAACATTTTTCGACTCAGAATCGCGAGATAAACGTTTTTCAACATTTTAAAGGTGGCAAAGCTTCCAAAATAGAGAAGTTGAGGAAATCATTCCAAATGTGTTGTTTTGCTAGTTTTACGTCAGAAACATCATTTTTACCGATAATTCGGCATTTGGAGCTTATTTGAGAAAAAACTTTTTTCGACTCTGAATCGCGAGATAAACATTTTTCAACATTTTGAAGGTGGCAAAACTGCCAAAATAGAAAAGTTGAGGGAATCATTCCAAATGTGTTGTTTTCTAGTTTTACGTCAGAACCAACATTTTTGACGATAATTCGGCATTTGGAGCTTATTTGAGAAAAAAACTTTTTTCCACTCAGAATCGCGAGATAAACGTTTTTCAACATTTTGAAGGTGGCAAAACTGCCAAATTGAAAAGTTGAGGGAATCATTCCAAATGTGTTGTTTTGCTAGTTTTACGTCAGAATCATCATTTTTACCGATAATTCGGCATTTGGAGCTTATTTGAGAAAAAAACTTTTTTCGACTCAGAATCGCGAGATAAACGTTTTTCAACATTTTGAAGGTGGCAAATCTGCCAAAATAGAAAAGTTGAGGGAATCATTCCAAATGTGTTGTTTTGCTAGTTTTACGTCAGAACATCATTTTACCGATAATTCGGCATTTGGAGCTTATTTGAGAAAAAAACTTTTTTCGACTCAGAATCGCGAGATAAACGTTTTTCAACATTTTGAAGGTGGCAAAACTGCCAAAATAGAAAAGTTGAGGAATCATTCCAAATGTGTTGTTTTGCTAGTTTTACGTCAGAAACATCATTTTTACCTATAATTCGGCATTTGGAGCTTATTTGAGAAAAACTTTTTCGCTAGAAACGCGAGATAAACGTTTTCAACATTTTGAAGGTGGCAAAACTGCAAAATAGAAAAGTTGAGGGAATCATTCCAAATGTGTTGTTTTGCTAGTTTTAGTCAGAAACATCATTTTGCCGATAATTCGGTATATGGAGCTTATTTGAGAAAAAAACTTTTTTCGTCTCAGAATCGCGAGATAAACGTTTTTCAACATTTTGAAGGTGGCAAATCTTCGAAAATAGAGAAGTTGAGGAAATCATTCCAAATGTGTTGTTTTGCTAGTTTTACGTCAGAAACGTCATTTTTACCGATAATTCGGCATTTGGAGCTTATTTGAGAAAAAAACTTTTTTCGACTCAGAATCGCGAGATAAACATTTTTCAACATTTTGAAGGTGGCAAAACTGCCAAAATAGAAAAGTTGAGGTAATCATTCCAAATGTGTTGTTTTGCTAGTTTTACGCCTGCAATATCATTTTTACCGATAATTCGGCATTTGGAGCTTATAAAAAAACAAAACATTTTTCGACTAAGAATCGCAAAATAAACGTTTTTCAACATTTTGAAGGTGGCAAATCTGCCAAAATAGAAAAGTTGAGGGAATCATTCCAAATGTGTTGTTTTGCTAGTTTTACGTCAGAATCATAATTTTTACCGAGAATTCGGCATTTGGAGCTTATTCGAGAAGAAAACTTTCGACTAACAATCGCGAAATAAACGTTTTTCAACATTTTGAAGGTGGCAAAACTGCCAAAATAGAAAAGTTGAGGGAATCATTCCAAATGTCTTGTTTTGCTAGTTTTATGTTACAAGCATCATTTTGCCGATAATTCGGTATTTGGAGCTTATTTGAGAAAAAAACTTTTTTCGTCTCAGAATCGCGAGAGAAACGTTTGTCAACATTTTGAAGGTGGCAAAGCTTCCAAAATAGAGAAGTTTAGGAAATCATTCCAATTGTGTTGTTTTGCTAGTTTTACGTCAGAAACATCATTTTTGCCGATAATTCGGCATTTGGAGCTTATTTGAGAAAAAAACATTTTTCGACTCAGAATCGCGAGATAAACGTTTTTCAACATTTTAAAGGTGGCAATACTGCCAAATTGAAAAGTTGAGGGAATCATTCCAAATGTGTTGTTTTGCTAGTTTTACGTCAGAATCATAATTTTTACCGATAATTGGGCATTTGGAGCTTATTAGAGAAGAAGACTTTCGACTAAGAATCGCGAGATAAACGTTTTTCAACATTTTGAAGGTGGCAAAACTGCCAAAATAGAAACGTTGAGGGAATTATTCCAAATGTCTTGTTTTGCTAGTTTTATGTCACAAACATCATTTTTCCGATAATTCGGTATTTGGAGCTTATTTGAGAAAAAAACTTTTTTTGTCTCAGAATCGCCAGAGAAACGTTTGTCAACATTTTGAAGGTGGCAAATCTTCCAATTTAGAGAAGTTGAGGAAATCATTCCAAATGTGTTGTTTTGCTAGTTTTACGTCAGAAACATCATTTTTACCTATAATTCGGCATTTGGAGCTTATTTGAGATAAAACTTTTTTCGTCCCTGAAACGCGAGATAAACATTTATCAACATTTTGAAGGTGGCAAAACTGATAAAATAGAAAAGTTGAGTGAATCATTCCAAATGTGTTGTTTTGCTACTTTTATGTCACAAGCATCATTTTGCGGAAAATTCGGTATATGGAGCTTATTTGAGAAATAAACTTTTTTCGTCTCAGAATCGCGAGATAAACGTTTTTCAACATTTTGAAGGTGGCAAATCTTCGAAAATAGAGAAGTTGAGGAAATCATTCCAAATGTGTTGTTTTGCTAGTTTTACGTCAGAAACGTCATTTTTACCGATAATTCCGCATTTGGAGCTTATTTCAGAAAAAAACTTTTTTCGACTCTGAATCGCGAGATAAACATTTTTCAACATTTTGAAGGTGGCAAAACTGCCAAAATAGAAAAGTTGAGGTAATCATTCCAAATGTGTTGTTTTGCTAGTTTTACGCCTGCAATATCATTTTTACCGATAATTCGGCATTTGGAGCTTATTTGAAAAAAAAACATTTTTCGACTCAGAATCGCGAGATAAACGTTTTTCAACATTTTAAAGGTGGCAATACTGCCAAATTGAAAAGTTGAGAGAATCATTCCAAATGTGTTGTTTTGCTAGTTTTACGTCAGAATCATAATTTTTACCGATAATTCGGCATTTGGAGCTTATTAGAGAAAAACGTTTTTCGACTAAGAATCGCGAGATAAACGTTTTTCAACATTTTGAAGGTGGCAAAACTGCCAAAATAGAAACGTTGAGGGAATCATTCCAAATGTCTTGTTTTGCTAGTTTTATGTTACAAGCATCATTTTGCCGATAATTCGGTATTTGGAGCTTATTTGAGAAAAAAACTTTTTTCGTCTCAGAATCGCGAGAGAAACGTTTGTCAACATTTTGAAGGTGGCAAAGCTTCCAAAATAGAGAAGTTTAGGAAATCATTCCAATTGTGTTGTTTTGCTAGTTTTACGTCAGAAACATCATTTTTGCCGATAATTCGGCATTTGGAGCTTATTTGAGAAAAAAACATTTTTCGACTCAGAATCGCGAGATAAACGTTTTTCAACATTTTAAAGGTGGCAATACTGCCAAATTGAAAAGTTGAGAGAATCATTCCAAATGTGTTGTCTTGCTAGTTTTACGTCAGAATCATAATTTTTACCGATAATTCGGCATTTGGAGCTTATTAGAGAAGAAGACTTTCGACTAAGAATCGCGAGATAAACGTTTTTCAACATTTTGAAGGTGGCAAAACTGCCAAAATAGAAACGTTGAGGGAATCATTCCAAATGTCTTGTTTTGCTAGTTTTATGTAACAAGCATCATTTTGCCGATAATTCGGTATTTGGAGCTTATTTGAGAAAAAAACTTTTTTCGTCTCAGAATCGCGAGAGAAACGTTTGTCAACATTTTGAAGGTGGCAAAGCTTCCAAAATAGAGAAGTTTAGGAAATCATTCCAAATGTGTTGTTTTGCTAGTTTTACGTCAGAAACATCATTTTTGCCGATAATTCGGCATTTGGAGCTTATTTGAGAAAAAAACTTTTTTCGTCCCTGAATCCCGAGGTAAACGTTTTTCAACCTTTTGAAGGAGGCAAAACTGCCAAGTAGAAAAGTTGAGGTAATCATTCCAAATGTGTTGTTTTGCTAGTTTTACGCCTGCAATATCATTTTTACCGATAATTCGTTATTTGGAGCCTATTTGAGAAAAAAACATTTTTCGACTCAGAATCGCGAGATAAACGTTTTTCAACATTTTAAAGGTGGCAATACTGCCAAATTGAAAAGTTGAGGGAATCATTCCAAATGTGTTGTTTTGCTAGTTTTACGTCAGAATCATAATTTTTACCGATAATTCGGCATTTCGAGCTTATTAGAGAATAAGACTTTCGACTAAGAATCGCGAGATAAACGTTTTTCAACATTTTGAAGGTGGCAAAACTGCCAAAATAGAAACGTTGACGGAATCATTCCAAATGTCTTGTTTTGCAAGTTTTATGTCACAAGCATCATTTTTCCGATAATTCGGTATTTGGACCTTACTTGAGAAAAAAACTTTTTTCGTCTCAGAATCGCGAGATAAACGTTTGTCAACATTTTGAAGGTGGCAAAGCTTCCAAAATAGAGAAGTTGAGGAAATCATTCCAAATGTGTTGTTTTGCTAGTTTTACGTCAGAAACATCATTTTTGCCGATAATTCGGCATTTGGAGCTTATTTGAGAAAAAAACATTTTTCGACTCAGAATCGCGAGATAAACGTTTTTCAACATTTTAAAGGTGGCAATACTGCCAAATTGAAAAGTTGAGAGAATCATTCCAAATGTGTTGTTTTGCTAGTTTTACGTCAGAATCATAATTTTTACCGATAATTCGGCATTTGGAGCTTATTAGAGAAGAAGACTTTCGACTAAGAATCGCGAGATAAACGTTTTTCAACATTTTGAAGGTGGCAAAACTGCCAAAATAGAAACGTTGAGGGAATTATTCCAAATGTCTTGTTTTGCTAGTTTTATGTAACAAGCATCATTTTGCCGATAATTCGGTATTTGGAGCTTATTTGAGAAAAAAACTTTTTTCGTCTCAGAATCGCGAGAGAAACGTTTGTCAACATTTTGAAGGTGGCAAAGCTTCCAAAATAGAGAAGTTTAGGAAATCATTCCAAATGTGTTGTTTTGCTAGTTTTACGTCAGAAACATCATTTTTGCCGATAATTCGGCATTTGGAGCTTATTTGAGAAAAAAACTTTTTTCGTCCCTGAATCCCGAGGTAAACGTTTTTCAACCTTTTGAAGGAGGCAAAACTGCCAAGTAGAAAAGTTGAGGTAATCATTCCAAATGTGTTGTTTTGCTAGTTTTACGCCTGCAATATCATTTTTACCGATAATTTGTTATTTGGAGCCTATTTGAGAAAAAAACATTTTTCGACTCAGAATCGCGAGATAAACGTTTTTCAACATTTTAAAGGTGGCAATACTGCCAAATTGAAAAGTTGAGGGAATCATTCCAAATGTGTTGTTTTGCTAGTTTTACGTCAGAATCATAATTTTTACCGATAATTCGGCATTTCGAGCTTATTAGAGAAGAAGACTTTCGACTAAGAATCGCGAGATAAACGTTTTTCAACATTTTGAAGGTGGCAAAACTGCCAAAATAGAAACGTTGAGGGAATCATTCCAAATGTCTTGTTTTGCAAGTTTTATGTCACAAGCATCATTTTTCCGATAATTCGGTATTTGGAGCTTACTTGAGAAAAAAACTTTTTTCGTCTCAGAATCGCGAGATAAACGTTTGTCAACATTTTGAAGGTGGCAAAGCTTCCAAAATAGAGAAGTTGAGGAAATCATTCCAAATGTGTTGTTTTGCTAGTTTTACGTCAGAAACATCATTTTTACCGATAATTCGGCATTTGGAGCTTATTTCAGAAAAAAACTTTTTTCGACCCTGAATCGCGAGATAAACATTTTTCAACATTTTGAAGGTGGCAAAACTGCCAAAATAGAAAAGTTGAGGGAATCATTCCAAATGTGTTGTTTTGCTAGTTTTACTTCAGAACCATCATTTTTCCGATAATTCGGTATTTGGGGCTTATTTGAGAAAAAAACTTTTTTCGTCTCAGGATCGCGAGATAAACGTTTGTCAACATTTTGAAGGTGGCAAAACTGCCAAAATACAAAAGTTGAGGGAATCATTCCAAATGTGTTGCTTTTCTAGTTTTACGTCAGAACCAACATTTTGACGATAATTCGGCATTTGGAGCTTACTTGAGAAAAAAACTTTTTTCGACTCAGAATCCCGAGGTAAACGTTTTTCAACATTTTGAAGGTGGCAATACTGCCAAATTGAAAAGTTGAGGGAATCATTCCAAATGTGTTGTTTTGCTAGTTTTACGTCAGAATCATAATTTTTACCGATAATTCGGCATTTGGAGCTTATTTGAGAAAAAAACATTTTTCGACTCAGAATCGCGAGATAAACGTTTTTCAACATTTTAAAGGTGGCAAAACTGCCAAAATAGAAAAGTTGAGGTAATCATTCCAAATGTGTTGTTTTGCTAGTTTTACGCCTGCAATATCATTTTTACCGATAATTCGGTATTTGGAGCCTATTTGAGAAGAAAACATTTTTCGACTCAGAATCGCGAGATAAACGTTTTTCAACATTTTAAAGGTGGCAATACTGCCAAAATTGAAAAGTTGAGGGAATCATTCCAAATGTGTTGTTTTGCTAGTTTTACGTCAGAATCATAATTTTTACCGATAATTCGGCATTTCGAGCTTATTAGAGAAGAAGACTTTCGACTAAGAATCGCGAGATAAACGTTTTTCAACATTTTGAAGGTGGCAAAACTGCCAAAATAGAAACGTTGAGGGAATCATTCCAAATGTCTTGTTTTGCAAGTTTTATGTCACAAGCATCATTTTTCCGATAATTCGGTATTTGGAGCTTACTTGAGAAAAAAACTTTTTTCGTCTCAGAATCGCGAGATAAACGTTTGTCAAGATTTTGAAGGTGGCAAAGCTTCCAAAATAGAGAAGTTGAGGAAATCATTCCAAATGTGCTGTTTTGCTAGTTTTACGTCAGAAACATCATTTTTACCGATAATTCGGCATTTGGAGCTTATTAGAGAAGAAAACTTTCGACTCAGAATCGCGAGATAAACGTTTTTCAACATTTTGAAGGTGGCAAAACTGCCAAAATAGAAAATTTGAGGGAATCATCCCAAATGTGTTGCTTTTCTAGTTTTACGTCAGAATCATAATTTTTACCGATAATTCGGCATTTGAAGCTTATTAGAGAAAAAAAACTTTGGACTAAGAATCGCGAGATAAAGGTTTTTCAACATTTTGAAGGTGGCAAAACTGCCAAAATAGAAAAGTTGAGGGAATCATTCCAAATGTGTTGTTTTGCTAGTATTGCGCCAGAAATATCATTCTTACCGATAGTTCGGCATTTGGAGCTTATTTAAGAAAAAAACTTTTTCCGACTCAGAATCACGAGCTAAACGGTTTTCAACATTTTAAAGGTGGCAAAACTGCCAAAATAGAAAAGTTGAGGTAATCATTCCCAATGTGTTGTTTTGCTAGTTTTACGCCTGCAATATCATATTTACCGATAATTCGGCATTTGTAGCTTATTTGAGAAAAAAACATTTTCCGACTCAGAATCGCGAGATAAACGTTTTTCAACATTTTAAAGGTGGCAATACCGCCAAATTGAAAAGTTGAGGGAATCATTCCAAATGTGTTGTTTTGCTAGTTTTATGTCAGAAGCATCATTTTTCCGATAATTCGGTATTTGGAGCTTATTTGAGAAAAAAACTTTTTTCGTCTCAGAATCGCGAGATAAACGTTTGTCAACATTTTGAAGGTGGCAAATCTTCCAAAATAGAGAAGTTGAGGAAATCATTCCAAATGTGTTGTTTTGCTAGTTTTACGTCAGAAACATCATTTTTACCGATAATTCGGCATTTCGAGCTTATTTGAGAAAAAAACTTTTTTCGACTCTGAATCGCGAGATAAACATTTTTCAACATTTTGAAGGTGGCAAAACTGCCAAAATAGAAAAGTTGAGGGAATCATTCCAAATGTGTTGTTTTGCTAGTTTTACGTCAGAAACATCATTTTTGCCTATAATTCGGTATTTGGAGTTTATTTGAGAAAAAAACTTTTTTCGACCCAGAATCCCGAGGTAAACGTTATTTCAACCTTTTGAAGCTGGCAAAACTGCCCAGTAGAAAAGTTGAGGTAATCTTTCCAAATGTGTTGTTTTGCTAGTTTTACGCCTGCAATATCATTTTTACCGATAATTCGGCATTTGGAGCTTATTTCAGAAAAAAACTTTTTTCGTCTCAGAATCGCGAGATAAACGTTTGTCAACATTTTGAAGGTGGCAAAGCTTCCAAAATAGAGAAGTTGAGGGAATCATTCCAAATGTGTTGTTTTGCTAGTTTTACGTGAGAAACATCATTTTTGCCGATAATTCGGTATTTGGAGCTTATTTGAGAAAAAAACTTTTT
>CAXIUP010000246.1:0-106357 GCA_964035015.1 Corallium rubrum | reverse complement strand
CTGTGGGAATGGACAGCTGATTGCCAACAGGCATATGAGGCTTGTAAACAAGGGCTTACTAGTGATGTATTATTGGTACACTATGATTTGAACCGTGAACTGAGACTAGCATGTGATGCGTCCAGTTATGGACTTGGGGCAGTACTTAGTCACGTGATGAATGATGGTCAAGAAAGGCCTATAGCTTATGCATCTCGAACGCTTAGTTCAAGTGAGAAGAACTATGCACAAATAGAGCGAGAGGCATTGTCGATTGTGTTCGGAGTAAAGAAATTTCACCAGTTCTTATATGGGAGAAACTTTACTTTGATCACAGATCACAAACCATTGTTAGCAATTCTAGGTCCAAAGTCTGCAATTCCAACACTCGCAGCAGCCCGGATGCAGAGGTGGGCACTAGTGCTCTCAGCATATGATTATGAGATAGAATACCGAAGATCTGAAAACCATGCTAATTGTGATGCACTCTCCCGGTTACCACATGAGGACTCGACAATAGGTAGTGAGAGTGCAATTTATCATGTAAGTGCAATTGATGATGATTTCCCAATTACAGCAAAGGACATTGGGAAAGCAACTCGAGTCGATCCTGTTCTTAGTAAAGTACATCACTTTGTGATGTCAGGCTGGCCAGAGAAATGCGATGATGAGAATCTGAAACCATATCACAATCGGAGGCTTGAGTTGTCTTGTGAACAGGGTTGTGTTCTATGGGGCTCCAGAGTGGTTATTCCATTTGTTTTCAGGGTAAAAATGTTAAAGGAACTACACTGGGAGCACCCAGGCATATGTGGCATGAAAGCAATTGCTCGTACATGTGTATGGTGGCCAAAGATGGATGAGGAAATTGAGGAAGGTGTGAGAGTGTGTACAGTGTGTCAATCTGTCAGAAACACTCCACCGAATGCACCATTGATTCCATGGAAATGGCCCACCAGACCATTTCAGCGGATTCATATTGATTTTTGTCAAAAAGATAAGGAGTACTTTCTTGTAGTAGTCGATAGTCATTCAAAGTGGATTGAGGTACAACACATGACCTCTACAACCACTGAACGTACCATTAATGAGCTACGTTTGATCTTTGCTACTCATGGATTGCCTGAAGAGGTGGTATCTGATAATGGACCACAATTTACAGCCACTGAGTTTTCTGATTTCATGGGTAAAAATGGCATAAAGCACACACTAGTTCCACCGTATCACCCACAATCAAATGGGGCAGCTGAGAGGTCAGTTAGAGTTGTTAAAGATGCATTAGTTAAGCAAGTTATTCAAGGTACCAAGGGTATGTCTATAAAACATAGATTAGCAAATTTTCTGCTCAGGTATCGCACTACCCCTCACAATACAACTGGCGTAACACCAGCGGAGTTGATGGTGAAACGTCGTTTAAGAACTAGGTTAAGTTTGGTTAAACCTGATCTTGCACAAGTGGTAGAGAGTAGGCAAGAGAAACAGAAAGAGTATAAAGATATGAAATGTAAGAGAGATAGACCATTTGTAAAGCATGACAGAGTTAGGGTACGAAACACAAGAGCCAATTCTAAGACAGAAAAGTGGCTGCTAGGTACTGTAGTTAAAGTTTGTGGACCTAGGACTTATGTCGTTAGAACTGGCCACAGAACTAGATATGTTCATACTGATCACATGATCAAGGCACATGATGATAAAGTAGAAGATGATGATAGTGAACTAGAAGAGATCATTGTGCCTGAACCAGGTAGCCATACGGGCACAGATGATAATGCAGATAGTTCTGATAGTAGTGCTCAATCACATATTAGTTTTTCTGATCAGAATACAAACCCTGTGGTATTCCCAGAGGTTGTAGGTACTCCACAACCAGTTCTTAGGAGATCTCAAAGAGTTAGGAAACCAGTTGATAGATTTATTGATAGATTTAATGTTTAAGTTGTTTATGTGTTTCTTTATTAGTTTATTATTTCGTTGCTAGTTGTTAAAAGAGTACATTCCCATTTAAGGGGAAAGCAGTGTAATATATCTATATATAACCATGATGCTATTGTTATGTACTATCCATGATGCTTTGTAAATAAATACGCAGTTGAGTTTGAGCATTCAATGGTGTCTCTTCCTTGATCTACGAACCATCAAGTATTACTAAAATATACTACAATTACGTCGGGCATTATTTCGTTATTACGTCGGGCATTATCTCGTTCATTACGTCGGGCATTATTTCGTTCATTACGTCGGGCATTATTTCGTTCATTACGTCGGGCATTATCTCGTTCATTACGTCGGGCATTATTTCGTTCATTACGTCGGGCATTATCTCGTTCATTACGTCGGGCATTATTTCGTTATTACGTCGGGCATTATCTCGTTCATTACGTCGGGCATTATTTCGTTCATTACGTCGGGCATTATTTCGTTCATTACGTCGGGCATTATTTCGTTATTACGTCGGGCATTATCTCGTTCATTACGTCGGGCATTATTTCGTTCATTACGTCGGGCATTATTTCGTTCATTACGTCGGGCATTATTTCGTTATTACGTCGGGCATTATCTCGTTCATTACGTCGGGCATTATTTCGTTCATTACGTCGGGCATTATTTCGTTCATTACGTCGGGCATTATTTCGTTATTACGTCGGGCATTATCTCGTTCATTACGTCGGGCATTATCTCGTTCATTACGTCGGGCATTATCTCGTTCATTACGTCGGGCATTATCTCGTTCATTACGTCGGGCATTATCTCGTTCATTACGTCGGGCATTATTTCGTTCATTACGTCGGGCATTATTTCGGTCATTACGTCGGGCATTATTTCGTTCATTAAGCCTGTAATTTTCAGTACGCGGTCTTACAAGATTTTCCAGACGGTACATGGTATCAAGGTACATATAGTGGTTTGGGAATATGACAGCCCTGTAATTTTCTCTTTGGCAATACCATGGCAATACTGTAAGTATTAGTAAGTAAATAAGTAAGTAAGTAAGTAAATAAATAAATAAATAAAATAAATAAAATAAATAAATAAATAAAATAAATAAAATAAATAAATAAAATAAATAAATAAATAAATAAATAAATAACATAAATAACATAAAATAGTGATTAATTTGTACAATCTACAACGCATGCGGCATTTTCCAGAACTAACGTATCTCAAAGCCAAGACAATTACTTGGTATATACAGTCGACCCCTCTTAACGGACACCCCTATTAAGCGGACACCTATGAAAGGTCCCAGCCATTTCTTTAATAAAACCCTATAGTTACAACCCCTATATATTATTAAGCGGAAGCGGACATCTATCTTGGGTCCCAATGAACAGAATAACCTCTATTAAGCGGACACATGGAGTTAATCCATGCAAGTTGGTTGTGGAACGACTCAAGAGGCCTGCTGGATTATTTGTCTGACCAAATAAGAATATCGCCTCTCATGTAAACAGCCCCTAAGAAGAACTCGGTACGCCTCGCTTCTTTACGATTTTCTCGTGATCTTTATAGAGCTGGCGACTTCATAAAACGAAATATTTGTAGATTCCATGACCATGTGTATTGACAATCTTGTTTATTTTACTTCGTGCCGTACCGCCGGCTGGCACGTCTTTAATTCAGACTGCTAGAAAGCTACAACAGTAATTGTCTAGGATTATTATTATTGTAGTTCAGAACTACAATAAGACTCTTATCATGAAAGCATCCTGGGCCGCTCAGCAACGAACATAAATATTAAATATACATGAAAAACCAACGGAAATATTTTGTTTACACAAACTCGAGACCAGGACGATATTATGCTGACTTGGCAAAAATTAGACAAAGTTTGCCCAGTCCGTCTACTCCGAACGTTTTCTCAAGAAATAATCCACTGTAGAAGTTATAAAATATATTGGCAGAAAGATAATTCACCTTGCTACAACATACGTACAGTTTATCCAACCAAATAGCTTAGTTTCCCTAAAAAAAGCGAAATACTGAACATGTCCAAATCATAATAGCGGCCGCTATTTTGAAATTTTTTCCGTTATTATTATAATGGCTTCGCCGAATGTTTTCTCGAGAAATAAACTACTGTAGAAGCTATCAAATATACTGGAAGAAAGATAATTCATCTCGCTATAACATACGTACAGTTTATCCGACCAAATAGCTTAGTTTTCTTTTAAAAAGCGAAATACCGAACATGTCCAAATCATGTCCTTAGCAAAAGGACCCATAAATGCTGCCATTTTGAACCAGTTATACAGTATATATATAGGTCAGTGGTTTACGGCTATCCGACGTAAAAAAAACGACGAAACGAATAATGCTCGACGTAATGAACGAGATAATGCCCGACGTAATGAACGAAATAATGCCCGACGTAATGAACGAAATAATGCCCGACGTAATGAACGAGATAATGCCCGACGTAATGAACGAAATAATGCCCGACGTAATGAACGAAATAATGCCCGACGTAATGAACGAAATAATGCCCGACGTAATGAACGAAATAATGCCCGACGTAATGAACGAAATAATGCCCGACGTAATGAACGAGATAATGCCCGACGTAATGAACGAAATAATGCCCAACGCAATGAACGAGATAATGCCCGACGTAATGAACGAAATAATGCCCGACGTAATGAACGAGATAATGCCCGACGTAATGAACGAAATAATGCCCAACGTCATGAACGAAATAATGCCCGACGTAATGAACGAAATAATACCCGACGTAATGAACGAGATAATGCCCAACGTAATGAACGAACATATCCGATAAACCAGATATTACCCAATGTAATGAACGAACATACCCGATGAAACAAATATTACCCGACGCAATGACATCTGATAGAATGGTATTTTTGATATAGATCACCCTTCATAATTTGAACATGGCGTCAAATGGCGAATTTGACATAGAGATCATATAAATACTAGAGTGGGCATCCAATCCTAATTTCAGCCAACCACAGGTAACCAATTGAAGGCTGCCATCTTGGATAAATTGGTTTGGCAAAACAACGATGCCCGGATGAAATCTGTTGGTTCCAGGCCTTTTTTCTGTATCCGAAGATAATTTTACATTTCTTGTTTATCTCGCCGCATTTGTTTATGGAAAAAGAAGGTGGAAAACTCACGAACTACGTATGGTTAAAATACATCGTGTACGTATGTTGTCACAAATTTCATAAGCTTTTGTTTCATATATAGTTGAAATTTCTTCGTTATCTGTAGCGTTTTAAAACGTTCAAAATGTTCACACCTTTGTTCGTCAAATGATGAGAAATGGACTTATCACAAGTGCTTAGAATTTTGGCTATTGTTTTTAAAATACTTATCGCACAACCTTGAGCAATATATCAAACAGAACATATCGTAAAATTCAATTTCTGGTAGAACTTTTAAGTTCTTATCTGAACCAGAAGTGTTCTAAAATTGTGAAAACATTTGTCATTTTGATCTGGCCTGGGTGAAGTTGGTCAATGTGGGAACAGTTTGTTTTGTCTTTTGCAGTTTTGGTGTTTGCTTTTATCTATAACTTTTGGAATACTTTAGGTATGAACTTTAGATATATCTTAAACAAAATCTAATTCAAATGTGAAGGTGTGGAAAAGTGTCTAGCTTTTTAGTTGAAGTATAAGAAGTTTTAGTTGCGAATTAATTGCCAAAACTGCAAAAGACAAAACAAACTGTTCCCACATTGACCAACTTCACCCAGGCCAGATCAAAATGACAAATGTTTTCACAATTTTAGAACACTTCTGGTTCAGATAAGAACTTAATAGTTCTACCAGAAATTGAATTTTACAATATGTTCTGTTTGATATATTGCTCAAGGTTGTGCGATAAGTATTTGAAAAACAATAGCCAAAATTCTGAGCACTTGTGATAAGTCCATTTCTCATCATTTGTCGAACAAAGGTGTAAACATTTTGAACGTTTTAAAACGCTACAGATAACGAAGAAACTTCAACTATATATGAAACAAAAGCTTTTGAAATTTGTGACAACATACGTACACGATGTATTTTAACAATACGTAGTTCGTGAGTTTTCCACCTTCTTTTTCCATAAACAAATGTGGCGAGATAAACAAGAAATGTAAAATTAGCTTCGGATACAGAAAAAAGGCCTGGAACCAAGAAATTTCATCCGGGCATCATTGTTTTGCCAACCAATTTATCCAAGATGGCAGCCTTCAATTGGTTACCTGATTTATCCCCCAATGCCCCCTCTAGTTTATATATGATCTCTATGGAATTTGAGTCCTTCTGCTCATGGGAGAAGCCACTGACCAGTGCTGGACACTGGTCCGTAGGCGTTTTATGCTATGTTATGTTCTTTTCGTAAAAAAAATTTTTTCTGTTTGAAAATTGATCTAAACTGGCCAGTTTAATATATTCTTACGCCCCGTTGTTGGCAACTAGTGACACCTGGAGAACACCAGCTTATAGTAAGTGCAGTTAAAACTTTCAATGTAGTCTGTCGAAATACAAAACAAATGTTTTACATCGTACGTTTCTCAGTATATGATTGATGTTTCGGGTTTAAGTTTTAAACATCTTAACAGTTATGTTTACTTCGTATTTGCTTGCCTTCACTGGCCCTTCTGGTTCACATTTCAATCTCACTGGAACTTTTCAACATAAGGACAGAATTTTTCGCAAGATTTGGACATTTGATGATATGTTTTACAACGAGAAATACTGATGTTTTACAACAGTAAGCTCATTAAATCCTTTTCGAAAAGTACTAAAATGTGCCGAAAGCCTACGAAAAGTATTAAAATACAAGTCGTTGAATTGCTAGCCTGGTATTCACTTGTCAGTTCAGTTGTCCATTCTTCGTTTCGGCAACAAAAACAATTAAATATATGCAACTACAAAACCGAGTATTAACCGACAGGAATTAACAATGAAGCTGCTTTGTGTATTTATTTCTGCATCTTTTTTAACCTTTCAAAAAAGATTTGTTGTGTTTATCTTTGAAAATATCAGCGAGTCATGGATTTTTAATTTTTCTCTTCATTTTCATGGGATATTTTATAAAGCCTGCGTCTGTAATCCAGTCAAAATAGCGGTCAGTGTTGTCTACATTTGCCTCCACGTTCAAATGGCCACACTTTTCATAACTCAAAGGTAATAGGAGCAAGCGGTCCAGTTATATACAGGTCAGTGGTTCGTACACAGCGGCTCAATGTTTAATGTCAACCTCGTATCCAGGCTCTTTTCAACCCGCCGCGCGGAGAAAAGACCCTATGACAAATTTTGTTTGGACCGGCCTGAAAGATTTACCGTTTGAGGAAATACTTCGATCTTGGATTCAAGAGTTCAGCGCTAAGTGGATACAATATATATGGCTATGACTTCTGATTTAATATGTTCACAAGAAACGGGTGACGTACGAGGGACTGACGGCGAAGAAAAGCGAAAAGCAATGACGGCAGGTGGTAAATATTTTTCCCGTTTTAAATTCGGATTCCTTATCTAGCTGCTCAGGGTTTTTTGCTATAATGCTATCCTTACACACACTATACTTTTTTTGATGTGAATACTATGCAAATTATTGAAGTGTGGAGCGGAGAAAAAGTCTTATACTGTTTACACTTTACACTGCGTCGTTGAACCCACTTGAACTGAACGGAGACAAACTGATTCGTCTCGCACAGGACTAGGCAAATTTTTGATATAAACAAGTGAAATATACAAAGATATTCGGTACTTAAACTTGAGGGCTGATCATTAATTTCACAGTAACGAAAAATTATCGGCAACATACATCACACCAATAAATCGTAAAAATACAAAGCGCTGAGATATTTTTCTCGGGGTTGTTTATCCAAATTAAAACTTCAGACTGCCGTCTGGGTAAATGTCGACGATCGTCGGTCCGAGGTGTAGAGCAGAGAGAAATTCGAAGCATTCGGTAATTTACGAATAGAATTCACATCAAAACAAGTTGTGTATAAGAATAAGCATTATAATCGAAATCTTGAGCAGCTAGAGAAGGAATAACTTCCGTTTCTTGTGAACATAATCAGAAATCATATCGTACCCACTTAGCGCTGAACTCTTGAATCCAAGATCGAAGTATTTTCTCAAACGGTATTTCTTTCAAACGAAAGCTCCGAATCCTCTCTACCCCACTCCTGGCCAAACAAAATTTGTCACAACCAGATTTTGGTAGTCACGTGACCATGATATACCAGGGTCTTTTCTCCGCGCGGCGGGTTGAAAAGAGCCTGGGTACGAGGTTGATGCAATGTTAGACCAAAATTTTTAATCCTAATATATATATTTGAAATATATGGTTTTAAACTTTCAAGTAATTGGAACATCAAATAAGCTAACCAAACATTTTTAAATAAAATAACGTTACCTTGAGTTCATGATGTGTTGTCTCCTATTTGTGTGTTTCCTATTTAAAGCGATTTTATATTCATATATTTTTTTCGTTTTCCAGCTGCGCTTTATACTACCAACCCGCCCTCTTGCTAAAATTATATGAAAGACTAATATACACACTAGGGAAACCACAGATCGCCATTCCGCAAAAACTCCACAGAATATACTTTATTCAAAAATGGCCGCCGAATTATTCAAATTCTTGTATTAAAACACGAATATTTGAGTATTTTGGAACCAATCAGAAAATGACCCTAGCGATACTTCATTAGCTCGGAACGATCAAAGAAACGGTGTATTCGACCAGAGGTTCTCAGCATTTTGGGGGGAAACTTATGACCTCGTTTTAGAATAAAAATTCCTTTGAATTTCCCCACATATAAAAAGGAGTTTATAAGGGATAATTTATATGTATATAAAATAATTTTAATTCATCGGCCATTTTTGAATAAGGTCTATCTAATAAAATTTGTTGGAACTTGGAAGCTTCCTCTTTTGAATTTGATTGGTTTCTGGTTTTCGAACAACCACCAATAAGAATTACTACTTAATGACCTTGCTTGTTCGGTCTGTACTAGTGAATTATGCGTTAAGTAGTTTTATTAAATAAGGCGTCCTCAGAGGCGTAAGGGGCTGGGGGGCTTGAGCCCCCCCCCCAATTTTAAATGGAGGACTAAGCCCCCCCCCCCCCCCCCCCCCCCCCCCCCCCCAAAAAAAAGGTCAGGACAAGCCTTGCGAAATTTAACGATTGTATTAGTACGACTACGCAGAGGCTAGGAGAGCAGCTACTTACGGTAATCTACCTACGGGGTTCATTGTGTGCTATTGTGTAGGTGTTTAAACACAATTATTGAAAGATTATTAATGCGACTTCAATGCATGCAATCCCTAAAAAGTGTTCAGTTTTGTGAAGTGTCATCTGTCGAGGCTTTAAGGTATGTTGGTTTACTGATAATTTCTTCGTTTTTATGTTAAAATTTGAACTATTCTTGCTGTAGAATTAGATGAAAAAGTTTCCTCAAATTGCTGCAAATTGTGTTTCCGAGGTTCTAGATTTCAAAAGTTTCCGGGAGAGCACCCTCGAACCCCGCTAAAAATGCGGTCACTGATTATCTCCCCAACTTTGAATCCATTCCTACGCCTCTGGGTGTCCTCTACGCACGCTCTAATAGGCGAGTTTCCGGGTGTTGCGTGCGCGTCGTTTTGCAAAGAAATTGGCCGGCTCTTGGCGGGCTCTCTACAAAGTAAGCAATGGCAAACAGACTTGCTAGCGAGCCAAGGATAGCAGAATAACAGTGTTAAATATCCAGAAACTGTATCTATACTTTGTTTATTTTAAATAGTATGTTTACTTTAATGGGAGCTTGCCAGTTTTTTTGAAAAATGATGCGCGCAACACCCTGAAACTCGCCTATTGGCCAGGCCCCGTGCATTTATAAGAGTATGAAGTCAAAAATGACGTGAGTGGCGTCACTTGGCGGGAAAAGCTAGCGAACTTTCAAAACTATCCCACTTAAATTACTTAGGGTTTTTTTCGTCATATTTATAAAACAAATAAAACATACCGCTCCTGTGCATAAAAGGTACAGTTGACGTCATTTGAACACGAAAGAAGACTTCTTTCGTGTTGAAATGACGTCAAACGATCCTTTATTAGAGTACAAATGCACGGAGCTTTATGTTTTATTTGTTAAGAATGAAAAAAAAAACATTTGAAATTCTAACAAACATTTAGGACATTTTAAAAAGTCTCATATAACGTGGAAATTTGAACTATACATCAAATGAAAGCTTAACAAAATTTCCAACACATATCTGCACGATATATTCAACAATGAATAGTTCTGAAATTGTTATCCATCTTGTTGCATATACTGTCAGCGGTCCGGAACGGCAGATTCCAGACCGCTCATGACCCAATCAAACTGCTGCATTTCACATTCCAAACCGCTCGCGAAAATATATAGTTATATAATAATATACAATTATTGGATGAGGTTGAGCATGATATCAAGAATAATCAAGGCCGAGGTTTGTGTTATCTGCCGAAGCCGAAGGCTGAGGCGGACTCCACAAACAAAGGCCTTGATAATTCTTGATATCATGCGATAACCGAATTCAATAATTGTTTTATTATACAATTATAAATGACTAAATGTAGAATCCTTTAGAAAGTTTTTTAAAAAGTTGGGTAAAAGTAGTAAATATTCATACCGTCTTCAGTTCGAGGTTCGCTAACTGTTTTCGCTTTCAAATACAATTTTCTCTTTCAAACACTGCTTTAAACTCTAACAGCTGTATGTGTAGCTCGCTTGTTTTTTCTTGGTGGTTTTAGCGTCAACAAAACGTGCCATATCCGCCGGATTAATCCGCTTCTGATCTTCACTCCTAAGGACGGCCGCCATGTTTGTTTTGTTCAAACCGCTGGCCAGCGCGTCATAGCTACAGATAATTTTTGATATTTTGTATAGAAAGACATCAAGAATTGTCTGTTGGTTTTTAGCCAATCACAATCGAGATTGTATCAGTATTGTATAATAAATAAGATTATTAGTCAGACACCAATCAAGTTGTTCAAACGAATTTCACAACTCGCAAATGATTTCAATAGCGAAGCGCACAGTCACTATTTATAGACCAAAAACTCAGGCAAACCGAAATTAAAACCTCGAGGGATTTCTAATGATGATCCATTTTCTTTTTTTTTGGAAATGGAAGGATAAGTTATAAACTCAGACAAACATGAATTCGACGTCTTCTGTGCGCTTCGCTATTGGTCACGTAGACTTGCATGTAAACTCTTCTATTGCCACAACAATATCAAATTATTTAATTATCCTTTAAACCTCGTTCTTGTGTTTACAATTAAAAAGAACTTTACTACTTAAAAGACTTTCCCAGTATTTTAGAAACTCTCGTCTATTATAATCGAGAACGAAAACTATTTCTTTTCGCGCACTCTGAGATACGGCTGGAAATTAAGGCTATATCAGAAACGCGTTTGTGTAAATGCCAAGCTGTTATATTGAAAAAAAATTGATTTACATACACATGGATTGAATTTATTAACAGTGTAAGAAAAACGTACATCAACTGAGAATAAATTCAAAGCAAATGGAGTAAAATTGACGATTAATACGTCCACCCAACGTAATCTTGGTGAAGGAAAATTTCGAGTGTAGAATATATACGTTGTAAGACCAAACTGCATGGGAATGCAATTCATCAAGGCCTTCCGGCTAAGGAATTGTACACTCGACCCTGCGATGCTAGTGCAGTGCTCTGACCACTGAGCTACGGAAGCCGTTGCAAAATTCTACACTCGAAAGTTTCCTTCACCAAAATTACTTAGTCTATCCCGTTTAATCGAATGAAATGCCAAATATTACTTGATAATACCATGAACGCCTCGGATTCTTTTGTTCTCCAAGGGAATGTAAACCTCGTATTTCCCCCATCGCTCATGCAAGAGGGAAATTTATCCTTTGTCTTCTAATTCTCCCGTGCATGTTGATGAGGGAAAATTAGAAGACAAAGAAATCCTTTGTCTTCTTCTAAATTTCCCGCTTGCATATCTTTTCCCTCATCAACACGCACTGGAAAATTAGACGCAACTTCTCTGATCCACCGCGTAAATTTCCTGTCGGTAAGATTCTCAAAGCTTTCCTCGGCGATCACAATATTACAAACTAATAACATGACTTGAGGGAAATTAGCGATTAAATTTCCCCTTTGCCTCGGGAAGATTTGTTAAAGTCCTCGGGCCACAAATCTTCCCTCGGCGGCGGGGAAATTTAATCGCTAATTCCCTCAAGTCATGTTATTACTTATAAATATACCCATGAAAATGTTCCCTTAAAAAGTGCTTACATGTATAGGCCTGCTTCTCATCGGTGTTTTAATGTGTGCAATGTGGTTTTAAAAACCTTATATTACACCAAGTGTAAAAAATGTTAGAAATTTAGCTCTTAAAGTGCCTATGAACCGAAAATTAAATTTGTCTTATTTGAAAGAACACTTGAAATGATAAAGTAACATCTTTTGCAGTTTTTCGTTTTCTTGCTTCGTTCTTGAGATATTTTAAGTTCTTTGGTTTGCAATTTAAACATGTTGACTTCACATATGTGCATAACGAGTTATCGGAGAAAGTTACATATCTTAGCTATTAGCAAACCAAATTAATTCGAAGGAAGCGTGTGCGTGCGTTTCTCTCACAACACCAAACACGTATGGATCTTCAAATGATTATGTTTGTTAATAGCAAAGATATATAACCTTCTCTGATAACTCATTATGCACATGTGACGTCAAAATGTTTAATTTGCTTATCAAACAAAATGGAATATAATAAAAGCGAGAATGTTTGGAATCTGAGCTTTCGATCTGTTAACTCAAATTAAATATCACCATATAAAATGGGAGTATTCTTCTCTTTTAGCCAGCAACAAGCACTACTTCAGACGAAGAATGAGGGAATCTATTGAAGTTTTGAAAAGTCCTACGATTTGACAGGGAGTCAACCATTGAATAGCACTTGGTTGGCTATCGTCAGACAACAATCCTGATCATTACGTAATTTAATTAATTTTAGAATAAACGTAAGCACGTTACGCCATTGTGTTCTTAGTTCTTACGTAATTTTGGTTGTTAAGTTGTCTTTACAGACGTTTGGTGGACGTTCGTCAAGCTCAGTTACTCAAAATAAAAGATTTCTGAGCCCCAGACAGGGTTGGAACGTGCAACCTTCTAATGACCAGTTAGACGCTCTAACCATTGAGCCACTGAGGCTCAGATGGAAAGCTATGACTATGAAAGCTGAAGAAATATGACTATGAATTTGCAATATGAAAGCTAAAGCATATGACTATGAATTTGCAACCTTAGCACTTAGGAGCACATATGACTATATATGAATTTGCAACCTTAGCTGAGCATACAGCATATAATAGAAGCAGGAAGATTAATGCGGTTCATACTTCATAGTTACCGAACTACATGTAACAAACGTGCGGTCGCGTGATTAAATTTTATTTAGGTCACTCAATCCGTAGTTTTCTCGTTTTCTGCTGCTTCGAATCAGCTTTTAATATATGACTGAACAAACACGTATATATATAGATCTAAGCATGCTTAGTCTTAGAGGAGTATGTAGATTCCGTCAAATGCCGAAACTATCTTTCAAACTTTAATCATATGAAAGACTGAAAGTGGAGAATGTCAACGTCAATGATGCATCTTTCAGATGAGAAACATCAGCATAAAAAAATTTTCTATACGCCATCCAGTTCAGTTTTCTAACAAACCTTTATATCAAAACTCGAAAGACTAAATAATGTCGGACCTTGCGCTGGTTGTTAAAAAGATCTGACAAGCGCTTATAAGTTCAAAATAGACTGTAATGCGCACGAGTTATGTCAATTGTCAATCCATCGAACCTAAAGATCAGGTGTCAAAACTATAACCACGGCGTAAATAATAAACTTGGTGTTACCACAAATTCTCGCATGTATTACAATTTGTCACCAAACATTCAAAGAATTAAACCGAAATACCTCAACAACGAAGCAAGGAAACGAAAAACTGCAAAATATGTTACTCTGTTATTTTAAGTATCCTTTCAAATTCAGACTAACTTTTCGTTTCAAAATCGCACTTTTTGTCATTCACGCCTTTTACATTGACCATAATGTACATACCCACTATCTGGCATGTCTAAACACGATTTAAAGATTGATAATTATTATCATCGTTACTTCCCCTCACTTTATCCAATTCCTGATAACTAGACTCTGCAGCCTCAGCGGTTGGTTCTTGGTGTCCAACGGGTCTTGAAGTCTTCCTCAGTGACTGATAATTATCTTCATTATTCATTCGCTGTAAATCCAATTCTTGATAGACAGAAGGATTAACGTGGGTTTCAGGACCCCTACGTGCTTCAGAATCTCTTTTTTCTTTCCTTCGTCGACATAACCTCATTACAATGTAACAGAATACAATCCCAATGCCTATCCCACAAAATACTGCGATAACAACTATATACCATTCTGTTCCACCGCTGTCCTTGACAGAGGTTGATTTTTCTGTAGAGAATAAAGCAAAATACCAATTCCAATGAAACAAAACAGCTGCAAACCTGTATCTCTTCGTCAAATGAACCCAAAACGTAGATGCTAGCATTTTTTTCTTTATAATATGCATGAAAAATTATCTCATTTAGTAAAAATTCAAAATGGCGGTCTATTTTATAGTGAACATATTTTCACTTTTTCAACGACTTATGGAACACTATCAATTGGAAATAGCGTTTTAATATTTTCAAATGAATACACAGAATACCCAGATTGATTACCTAAGTTGTTAAGTAATGAAAGAAGACGTTGTTTAAAGCTTTTGAGTTGTACGGAGCATACAAGTCGCATTTGGACGGTAAAATACTTGACTTTTGTATTTTATTTAGTAAGTCCAATTTTAGTTACTTCCTGTTGCAAAATGATTTTATAAGGAAAATTAACTGTATAGTTTGAAAGGACATATTGCAAAGATTGTTTGCGATCATAATAGCATCAATAATTTTACTGCAAGAACTTGGATCTAGAAATTACAAGATGTGATTAAGGAAAAGAAACTGGTTCTATATTTTGATATAGTGTCACGACACAAACATTAAGTTTGTTGTTGGTTGGTTGGTTTTGTACACTCTTTACGGCCGTATTAAACCTAATTTATTACTCAGCCTGGGATAGTAAAAGAGCAAGGGAAGAACAAGGGTGTGGGCGCTTATTCAACGAAGGCGCTTATATAAATATTTTTCTGCAAGGATGGGCGCTTATTTGTAGGCGATTATTTCGAACGTTTTTGTCATTTGCTGGACTCCGTGATTCCTCATGCGAGTCTGACTGAGCATGGACTGACAATAGGTTGAGCAGTGTCTAGGTCATTTGGTAACCGTGGACAGCACACGGTGAAGCCAAATGACCTAGCATATCTAAAAGATATATGATATTCATCACAGTTTTAAGACGAGATGTGCATAGGATATATACCACACTGCTCTAATAGACAATCATTCAAACATTTTCGTCATTTGACCGACTCGGTGATTGCGGTGCCCTGACGAGTGCCCCTTAGCGGCTGGCTGGCTGGTTAGGTAGCTTTATATTAATCTGGGTGTCACTTTTTTGTGGCGCCCGTAAGCCACGGAATCAGAAACATAGGCTCTGGGAACGAGCGATGTTTTTGACGGCAAGGATTTTGTCGGCTTTTTTACGGTGACATGTTGTGAAGGAAAGCATTCAGCATTCCTCGGGTATATACAATTGCGGTACCCTGACGTGCAAGCGTCTGGCTCGTCAGTCCAGTGGCGGATTACCAGTTTCGGGGCATGTAGGCTAAATAAAATTCACGGGCCTTTATGACGATATTTTCTGGAAATTTTTTGAATTTAGAGTCTCGGAAACGCCATTTCCTGCATTCTGAGGCAGTGTACGATACGGCACTGATATTCATATAACAACTAATCTTAATGAAATATCCATTCTCTGGAAATTACGGGCCTCTTGCAAGCCCGGGCCTGTAGGCTTCAGCCTACTCAGCCTACTGGGTAATCCGCCACTGCGTCAGTCAGCTTTATAATTTTGCTTGTAAGCTGGGGCATAATACAGCCACAGCCACGTCATGGGTTCTGGCGTTGTCGCATTGGGAATGAAAGCGATGTTTTTGACGCGAGAGATTTTGGCGGCTTTTTGACGATCTCCGTGAAGTGAAGTGAAGTGAAGTGAAGTGAAGTGTTCCGCGGTAAACACAACTGCACAAATTGCAATTGCAGTGCCCTGATAAGTTAGCGGCTGGATCGTCAGGCAGCTTTATACTACCGTGCCTTATACTACGGTGCCCTGACAAGTCAGTCACCGCCCCAACCTCGTCCCCAGGGCCATTTGTGGGGGCTGGGCCAAGATGGCGGCCAAAAACAAAATGGCGGGAACAAATGGCCCTGGCACAGGCTGCAAAAAATGAGTCATATTTTGACTCATTTTTGACTCGGCCCAGGCTTCACGAAGTTTATCGCGCCTAGTCAGGCTCAATTATTTTCTGAATATTTAGTTCAGTTTGACTGACCCAAACTGAAAACAATCAAAACATCATTTCCAAATACATTGTCGAATTATTAAAATAAATACACTTTTAATAAATATCTGTAAATGCTTATTATTTATCATTTGCTTCACCGTTGTACCAAATTCGTAAGAAACTGGATTGCCGTTGTCTGGCCGGGCCGCCTTGTTTTCGTAAGTTTTCGGTGGATTCAATTCAGCGTTTTGAAAAACATTTAGGCTTCGTTTCGTCGAGAACTCTTGTTTGAAAAAAGCCTGCTTCTTAATGGCCAAACATGTAAATTATGCCCTGTGGTGTACTTTCCTTTCGCAGCCAAAATACTTTTTGACTTTGTTCACCAAGTCTTTCGTTCGCCCGATTTAGAAAACACACTGAATTGCCGTCCCATGGACTTCGTTGTATGGCAGCCAGGGCACAGAGACGACACGACCCATCATTACATATTCTTCCAACGTTTTCACGGGTGTTTCGAAAGCTTTCCTCACATTTTCATTCATTTCGACGTTGTTTTTTAACAGCCGGCAATTCTGAATATAATTTGAGCCCAAAAAACAAATGCCCGCGACTTAGCCTGCCGCCCGCCTTGTTTCCACCAATCAGAATACCTAAAACATCCAAAGTTATCTCGACCAATCAAATGTGGTGATAGCTCAGTCTGTGCCAGGGCCATTTGTTCTTGGCCGCCATCTTGTCCCAGCCCCCACAAATGGCCCTGGGGACGAGGTTGTCACCGCCCTGACGACTTGTTACGAACACAGAAACGTGGGCTCTGGGAACGAGAATACAAGCGACGTTTTTGACGCCAAATGGGCACCGCTTTTTAGCACTTTGTCTGGTTCATTATGCGATGGATGTGCTAGGTCATTTGGCAACGCTGGACAGCTGTTTCGATTTCATTGGGGCTCGTCCGCACGGTGAAGTCAAATGACCTACAGTAGCACATCCAGAATAAAGTATACATACACTACAGTCTCAAAGAACAGGTTGCTTGCAGACAGCCGCTTGTGGGACAACACTGGACGTGCGCACATCTGGATAGCGTGAAGTGGTATTGGGCCAGAGTGCTCAAACTGCCACAAAGGTAGTGAGCATTGCATTATCGCTAACGGACACCTACACCAACCTCACAGAGTGCTCAACAACACAGAAGTGAATATATATATATACATATATATATATATATATATATATATATATATATATATATATATATATATATATATATATATATATATATACACGCCCCTCGTACGTTAATCTGTTAATCTATACATACATGTAATAATAAAGACAACAAAAAACAGCAACCTTGTTAAAAAAATACCAGACGGTAAAGCTATAGTTTCCATACCTGTACTATTTGAATTATTTGAAATCACTTTGGTTGGACCGATTGTCGTTGGCTTTCGGATGTCCATTACGATAAAGAAAAAACTTGCAGATACATTTCCAAGAGCATTCTTTGCCAAGCATTCATATCGTCCAGCGTTGCTATGATCTATCCGATCAAACCTTTTCACCCCATTAACAACATCTGGAAGTTGTGTACCATTAAATGAGATAATATAATCTGGTCTTGGATAAGCTTCTGCCACACATGCTATCGTCACTCTCTCTGCAACGATGGCGTTTGTTTTGAAGTAAACAATTCTTGGTTTAACTATACAAGACAATATAGATAAACATTTGTCACACAATATATCAAATAGTCAAAGAGAAAAGTTAAAAACAACTAAAGTTCAAATTGTCAAAGAGTTGTTCAGTTTAAATATGTTTTTTTACATTTTCCCGTTTGTGTACTGTAATAGATCACAGGTGACGTCAGAGCGTGTAAAGAACAAAAAAGTACGACACAAGACATTTGTGCCATCAAATTTTTGCCATCTTTGTGTGCCCATTAACCCTTTCCCTACTAGGTTGCAAAACCGGCCACTTTGTTATTTTACTCTAACGCTAGACGATTTTACTCGTCAGGTGAGAACGCCTAGGAGGGAAAGGGTTATAAAGTGCACACACGAAAGGACTGCACGAGTCCCTTTCAGTCATCCCTTTTAACCTCCACCACCAAGCTGGCGCTTTTTTAATTATACAATAACGTGATTTCTAAAAGGATAAAGCATAAAGGGCTAATCATCCTTACTTGCAGCCAACGGATGAATTGCGAAGGACGCAATGTGTGTATTTTCATTCGTTGTTGAACGTGATCTATTAGACTGCACATGAAACAATTAAAGTTCATCTTATTTTAAAGAAACAATGTAACATCTGTTGCAGTGTTTTGTTTCCTTGCTTTGTTGTTGTTGATATTTCAGTTTGTTTGATATGCAAATTAAACATCTTGACGGTCACATAATATGCATATATATATTTGCTATTATCAAACGAAATCACTTGAAAATTGACACGTTTAGTGTGCCTTTGAAGTGATTTAGTTTGAAAATAGTAAACATATATAAGCTTATCCGATAACTCATCTCCGATAACTCAGCCTTCAAAACATCAAAAGAAAATAAACCAAAAGTCATAATTATAATAAATTCCTTATTCACCTCGTTCGTTTGGTTTCTACTGGAAAGTATTTGCCTTCGGTATTTTCGCAAAAAGTTTGTTCTTTTGTCGCTCGGTCTGTACAAAAACCTCAGACAAACACTTTCCAAAACAAACTTCACACTCGGTTAATAATTTATTGACTAAATACTTACACTTCACTCGTAATTTAATGTCGATAAGTTTTGTATCAGTTAAATTGTGACTCCTAACAGTGCAGTTATAAGTTCCAGTGTCTTCTTTGCTGATATTTTTAATAATCAAGTTTTTTTTCAAATATCCAGTTCCACTGATCATCATTCCATTTTTCCACCAGGATGCTGTAGCAGGAGGATTGCCTCTAGTAGCGCTACATAAACATGTGATATCTTTAGCTTCTTCAAGAATGAGAGAAGATGGAGAACATTTTATGACGGCAGTAGGTTGCTCTCAAAGATAATTAAACAAAAAATTGAATTGATATTCCCAAATCGATTACTGTCCTACATACTTCAGCGGCGTTCTAACCAATTGCTCAAATTTCTCCCTGAAAATTATCAATTAGATAACAATTCATGATTTCACTTCCATTTAGAAAACCTTATTTATTTTCAAGTAATAAAAATGCAAGACAGTTTGTTAGTATGAATTGGAAGGAAACAGGAGTAAAGGAGTCAGCTTGTTTGATAGCATTGCGCAGTATAAATATCAAACATCTTCTGTAAAAGATGAAAGAGTGAAGAACGCACAACACAACACAACACAACGCAACGCAACGCAACGCAACGCAACGCAACGCAACGCAACGCAACGCAACGCAACGCAACGCAACGCAACGCAACGCAACGCAACGCAACAGCACGCCACCAAAACACAAACAAAACAACTACTTAAAGCCAAACTGGATCCAGTTGGTTGGTTGGTTGGTTGGTTGGTTGGTTGGTTGGTTGGTTGGTTGGTTGGTTGGTTGGTTGGTTGGTTGGTTGGTTGGCTGGTTGGTTGGTTGGTTCATTGGTTGGTTGGTTGGTTGGTTGGTTGGTTGGTTGGTTGGTTGGTTGGTTGGTTGGTTGGTTGGTTATTCTATATACCCATTCCTTTTGGCAAATTTAGCTTATGTGAGTTTTAGACTGCGTTCACACGAGTCCGGTGTAGAAGATAAACGGTAAAACGTAGTTACGTTCACAAGGATCCGTCATAGTTTAACGACGCTTTGAAGGTGTTCACACGACTCCGGAACCTTCTGGTGTACATCTAGTCTTTCATTGCTGTGCACTGTTTAAATAGCCATATCTCGTCAAAAGTAAATGGCAACGAGGAGCAATTCAAAGAATATTATCCCCCAAAGTATATAGTGCATTCTAGGTTTACAATTTTAGTCTTTCTGTTAGGAATTCATCTTCTCCTATTTCACTAGCTAGTCATTGTTGTAATAATGTTATAATTGTTCAAACAGCAGCACAAGTTCTCAGCAGACGCTTTCCAAAGTCGAGAAGACAAATGAAGTTTTCCATCATGAAAAATACGCCAGCCGTTTGGTTAGGAGCTGAAAGTTTAGGAACTGGGTAGGATACAAAACGTATTTTAAAAAACTGGTACTAAAGCGGAGCGAAAAAGTGCCGGATCTTGTGTTCACACGACAACGCCAAGGGTTCCGTTTTCATCTCGCTCCGTCTAGAAATCGTTTTCAAAACGCTCCGGTTAGAACGACATTTTCACACAATTTCGATCCGGTGCCGTGTGAACGCAACCGCGTTTTGTGACTTTTTAGCGCCGTTTTCAACTCGCTCCGGGCTGGTGTGAACGGTGTCTTAGAAGCACAGTAAATTTACTCGAGGTGTTTCAAAATGCCGGCAAAACACTCACACTTGATCACTCTTGACATATTACATGGTGTAGAGGAGAAAGGACTATATCCATATTGCATTAGTTTTCTGACCGGCAACAAGTATTTTACCCTGCATAAAAAACAAGAACTTTACCTATTTAAGAAGGTAAATAGCCTGATTTCTGAGTAGATAACAAATAAATAACCTTTTCAGGCTGACTTACAAAATGGTTGTTCTGCACGCGGGTTTTTTCCTGTATTTGCTATACAATGTAAACTTTCAAAAATCATTTTTTAATCTAAAGGCTCGAAATTACCCGGCCCGCAACCCGCACTTCTTGACCCGCAGCTCACAACAGAGAAAATAGTTATATTCCATCTTTTAGATTTAGATTTTTTTAGATTTATTAAAATTCAATACATATCAATTATATTTTACAAAAAACAATTGAATGTATTAGGGTATACCATAAACAGAATTCAAGATTCCCTCAAGAATGGTCACCCGATTACAAATACAGCATATAATATAGTATAAAAGAACATCAAACATGCAAAATAAAAATAATTACAATTATATTACAGATTACGTGTAACACGGACAAAGTATGAGAACTTAAAAATATCAGTACGGGCGAAGGGCACTATAAGTGTTATATCATCACTGTTACGCAAACAGCGACCTGTATTTTTCCAAGAAAGAAAACCACCGGGTATATTAACTAAGCCATGAATAATTTTAAAGAGGAAAACAAGATCCATGATTTCCCTACGCATATACAAAGGTAAAAGATGAAGTTGTTCAAGTCTAGACTTATAATCTACGTCATGACCTAAGATAAGCCGAGAAGCTCGGCGTTGCACCTGCTCAATTTTATCTATATTTCGTTTCTTATATGGAGACCATACTGGGCTAGCACATTCAAGAGTTGACCTCACCCAAGTGGAATAAAGCAAACGCTTTACAGTGTTATCGTCAATGTCTCTTGAAGTTCGATACAATAGACCCAACATCCTCTAGGCTTTAGTAACTATGTTATCTGTGTGGGTATTCCAATTTAAAGTATTAGAAAGCCACACACCCAAATCTTTTTCGCTCTGAACAACAAACAACTGTGAAGAGCCCAAATAATACAGCCGATCATATGTTGTGCGAGTTCTAACAACTCTCAAAACCTTACATTTTTCAACATTAAACTCCATGCCCCAGCTGATTGACCAATCGTACAAAGCATTAAGATCCTCCTGCAATCTATCCTGATCAATCCTGTTGAGGATAACTCGAAAACACTTAGAATCGTCAGCAAATAAAGGTAAGTGTGATCCTTGAGAGATTACATCAGGCAAGTCGCTGATATATATCAGGAATAAGAGCGGTCCAAGGACAGAACCCTGAGGAACACCGGATGTTACAGGCAGCCATTCAGAAGCAAATCCATCAAGTATGACACGATGGCGCCTCTTAGAAAGATAAGAGCGAAACCAAGAAAGCAAGGGGTCCCGGATACCCAACAGGTAAAGCTTACAAAGTAATTTAGAATGGGGCACACGATCAAAGGCCTTGGCAAAATCAAGATACACTAAATCAGCTTGCTGTTTATTATCCAAAGATTGAGCAAGTAAATGAACAACTTGAGTAAGCTGCGCAACACTAGAACGTCTAGGATAAAAGCCATGTTGCGAAGTAGTAAGTTTGTGCGAAAGAAAACTGAAAAGTTCACCATAAACACCTTTTTCCAAAATCTTGGACAACTGTTCCAATAAGGAGATACCCCTGTGGTTAACTACTACAGACTTTCTGCAAGCTTTAGGAATTGGTACTAAGTTTGCATCTTTCCACTGAGTCGGAAATTCACCCATATTAAGAGATTTATTAAATAAAATATTTTATTTTATTTACTAAGAGATTTATTAAATAATCTAGTCAACGGAGTTGCAATTGCATTTCCACATTCCTTTAAAAGCCTAGAAGGAATCCCACAACTAGCTTTGTGAATTATCTAAAGAGTGAAGCACCTTAAGAACATCTTCACGAATGCAAAAGAGGTGGTATGAACACCAAGGTCTGAGGCATTAAAGACAGAATGAAAAAAAATATTAAATAAATTGGCCTTAGAACTAGAGTCAGTAGTAGATATATAAGATATTTTCTTACCTAGAATAACGTCGACAATTTCAGAATCTTTTATTTTGCTGTTCCTTAGGAGCACTCTGAATGTGTATGTTCCATTGTGACTTAGGTTAGCATTTTTAAATTCCAGCGTAGCTTGTCCAGTAATGCTGAACATTGCATCATCTATGCTTGGTTTTGGCAAACCAGCTTCAATGAAGAAAACAGCTAGGTGTCTCTGAGTTGACCCAGATTTAGTAAAGAACCACTGAAGAGTAGATATTTCAGAGTTGATAAAATAATATGTCCAGGGAAGTTGAACCAAAGAACCTGGAGACCAGTAGGTGATATTGTCAAAAAGAATGAAGATCAGAGGCTGAGCTAAAAAAAATAGTAGAAAAGGTATACCAGTAAATTTAAAGACATTGAACAACGCAGCCTGCAAATACAGATGACCCTTATCTCCAGCTTACTTGGTGGAAGCTGAGAAAATGTCTACGAGCCGAAACGACAAATTTCATACTGGTCAGAATACGAGCAAACGATTTGATTGGTTATTATCAGAGGAGTGCAGGAGGAGTATGGATGCACATGCAGTATAGCCTGCAGTGCAAGCGTTTCGGTAGGTAGAAGGCGACGCAAGTTGAGGAAACGCCTACCGGACTTCTGCCGACAATTACGGCTAGTTGCCTGTTGCTATGTTGCAAAGAGAAGCTGGAAAACTGCTTGTTTGTCACTGCAAATACAGTTATTTCTAATGTTCAGCAAAATAAGTCACACATACCTTAGCTGTTTCATACAAATTAGCAAAATGAATCTTCTAGATACGACCGTAGTTGAGCATGAACATTTTATTACTTCCTGGTTTAGCCCATTTAACCTCGTTCTTGTGTTTACAACTGAAAAGAACTTTAACACTTTTACTACAAATGTATAAGGGCTTTTCTAGTATTTTAGTGATTCACTGTGATCCCGGTTGGTGTACTTCTTGGGACATGACGAGTGCCCGCCGCAGTGTTTATATATATGACAGACGAGGAGGGGTGCACATTAGGGGTGTGTGTGTGTGTGTGTGTGTGTGTGTGTGTGTGTGTGTGTGTGTGTGTGTGTGTAGGTGGGGGGTGACGTCTGGTGAGATGGTTTTGGGAACTTGATCATGAGGAAATGAGTTTAAGGAGAGATGGTCGTTAAACTTATCAAATAGACTGATCCAGAGTATCCAACCATTCCGATTTCCTCGGGTGTTTATCCGATTTTGCTTCAAAATCCCAAATCCCGACGCGACCTCCATCGCGATACTGAAGAAAAATCCCTATTTTATAGATCAGGTCTTCAATCGGGATTTTTCGTATCCCGATAGCGGTCTGTTTCCATATACCGGAGAAAGTACTTGTTCGGGAAACGGAGGTCTGCGAAACGGCGTTCGTAATCGTGTTCTGGTCAGGTGAATCGTCACCGGATTTTAAAGACTAATATGTGATTGGGTATATTATAAGTAATACTGGGCATTTCACTCGATTACATAGCATGTTCTAAGGATTTTGGGTGAAGGAAAATTCGAGTGTAGAATATATACATTTTAAGACCAAACCGGGACCAGTTGCGAAAAATGCAACTACACAGGCCTTCCGGCAGGAATTGAACCCACGACCTTGCGATTCTAGTGCAATGCTCTGACCACTGAGCCACGTAATTTTCCTTCACCCAAAATCCTTATAATATGTGATTGGTTGACAAAGGATAATTTAAAGTAGCCGATATTTCATTGGTCAGATTTCCGATCATTAGGAAATTCTCATACGAAAGTGTTACAGCGGCTTTCCCTCTCTGTATTATATTGTCTCTCTTTGTATCTATCCTACTTTGAAATGTCAACATGTATTCTCTGATCTTGTGAAATTTTGAAACATAACGACAAAAACCTGGTTGATAGTAAAGGTGCATTTAAAGTGAAAGAAGAATAAACTACGCTTGAACTTATAATTCATTCGAAGTCACCATATATTTGCAAATCTTGTGTCGAGAAGCTTAAAAAATAGGTACGCAATGCGTACATGCGTCTACGTTTAGGGCTACAGTGTATATCGTTTGCAATCACGTGACATTGGACGCCATCTTGCTAAAACAAACACATGATGGTGACTGTGTGTCAACAGTGTATGCCAAGCAAAACATCAACCAATATGATGGTGATGTATCTGTTGACATAATCTGATTTTTCTCATGATACATGTCATTTAATGACAACAACTACATGTATAGTAATTGTGATAAGACATAACTGACTGACTACTACCTAGTACCTGTATATTAAGTAAATCCACATTACATGCACCAGGAGGAAAATTGAGTCCAGTTAATCAGATCATGTGAATGGACCTTTGGTTGCAATAATCATCAAAGACACTGACAGGCAGGGTAAATGTGTAATTAATATAACAGAGCACATAGAAATATACCAAATCAGGAAATAGCCAATTTAATTTAACTAAAATACATATTAAGAACTTTTCAGAATGTTTGTTGATATTTGACTAGTTTAGCATGAGAATTTTCTACTATGTGTATACACATGCAGAAGTAATACTGTCATAAGTTACATACTGGTTACATCCTGTCTGCATATCACAGATTGTTTGCCCTCACTAAATTACTAAAACTGGCAGATTTTTGACCTCGGTCAATTACATAAACAATGGATCCAGGATTTTCCTCAATGTTAGTTACTTTCCTCAGTAATAATGCAACATACTTACACAGTATATAACAGACATTTGGACATTTGTCAAGCTCAATTACTCAGAAAAAATTTCTGAGCCCCAGACAGGATTCAAACCTGCAACTTTCTAATGACTGGTAGCGTTTGCATATGAGATGTAGTTAATGTGATCTGATGAGTTGTACATGTATGTATACATGTAGTGCATGTGGTACATTTACAAGCTTAAATGTACTGCATGTATATACTACACACACTTCACTTAATAATTTGTTAAGTTTGTTTAGTTTGAGTTATGCGATAATTCACCACACAGATAACGTCTGATCAGAATGTCACCACTAACACAGTGGTCCCTGTGCAACAACTGTCACAAGCTATTAACACATGTCAGTCAATATTTCTAAAACAGAAAACAAAAAAATTGGTCATTTAAGGAAGAATATATATAAGTATCTATGAAGCAAAAAAGTGTTATTAATAATAATCGTGGTAGGAGCATTTACTAAGAGTTTAATTTTTGATTCCATTTTTGAAGAAATGGATCGCTTGGTTGGACTGCTTTATAGCAATACAGTTGCACATTTAATAAAATATAAGCTTACAGTACAGTGTATACTATTTTGACGCATATTAACACACAATGGCTTTTAGAGTAAAATGAATCAGGGAAACTGTTTTGTCTGTAACTGTCGGGCTTACAGTAACGTTGAGGACAAAATGCCTTGAGTTAAAAGTAAAACAACTGCAAATAGATATTTCCTTTTAAACACGGAGCGACTGCATAAGTACTGGCTGAGGTACTCAGCCAATCCTGCCCAAACGCATCTGATTGGTCCACACAGCTAACATTACTTCCGGCCTTACCGAGGAACTTTGACTGAGACTGAAGAGTGGAACTTTTGTGAGACTTGTTTACCGTTTTTAAATTAAACTTGCCACTTCCCAAACGTCGAATTTGTCTTTTTCAAGTGTAACACATCATTTTGGGTAGAAAGACGGAAAAATTACGCTTCCAATACGTCGAAACAAAACTAAGGTGAGGCAAAACCGTACGAAAAAGACCAAGCGTCTCACCATTTTTCTTGTTGAATGCAGATGATGTCTGTATTCTTTGCTTATTCATTCATATCTTCCATCCTTGTAATTATAAGACCCTTTTATATACACCACGAATGTTGATAATGAATACCTCCATGTAGATGTCTGAACATCATCTCACTTTTCAACGACGACAACTTTGTTTTTGCACGACCGACAGTACATGTTGTCTGGAAAGCCAGACAAATGACTACCAAAAAGTTCCCAATTTGTGATATATTGACTTGCAAAGTTAATATAATAAACTATTTATTGTCTTCGTTAAATGGTCTGTTTTAATTAAATACCAAAGTATTGTCTTTTCTGTGGAACTCTATTTTAAAAAACGGCAAAAGACAAAGCAGCTATACGTGACCTTCAAACATCATTTGAAAGCAAGGTCATAATATAAGCTTATATATTTTACAAATTCATTGACCAAACAAATTTAATCACTTCAGAATTGTTTTTATCTAAGACTCTTATGCTTCTCTTTACAATTTACATGGGTAATTGAAAGGTAAAAAGGTTATAAATAAAAGATAATTCTCAAAACTTCACCAGCTCACTGACTCGTTGTTGACTTGACTGTTGACATTTCAAACTGTCAGTGCGTAGCCGGGGGGGGCTCCCTTTTATGCGTTCGCTCCGTGTTTAAACCACTATTTCATGAGCCTGATGATATATACAACCTAAAAGATAGCCCAGTACAACAGGCAATTTTACAATTTACATCATGTTTCCACAAGTTCCATAGAGATTAACGTTGATGTGACACAGTTTAAGTTATAATTACTTCCTTACCTTGATAAAATCTCCCCGAAATCAAAAGAAACAACTCATTTTCAATGACTCAATCGTTCGAGTCGACGCCATATTCACTACATCACATTACACACATAGCTACATCGGAAAACATCGGCACACCTTCGCTTATATTGGCTATGTAATTCGCTCCGAACGTTTCGCGCACCGATGAATCTGATCGAGGAAACTATGACGTCACAAAAGTGACAATACCCAGATAGGTTTTTACGGGTACATAACGTCTACGTTGCTATAGCAACGTAGACACAAAAACGCCGCGGTATAATAAATAATCTGCGAAAAGTCGAGGTCGACCTCTACGATTTACATCATTCAAGACTTCCATGCCAGCCGCTCATTGTAAAAAAGAGAAATCGATTGTGTGAGTACTACACGCGTTCTCCGTCAAAACGATCGACTTGTTGATTGCGATTTAATATTGTCTGGATCCGGTATTGTCGCCGCTCAACATCAAAATAAATTATTTTTTAAATGAAATAGCAGTTAATACCTTTAATAGAAAACTACACAGTGCAATTAACACCAAGAAACAGCCGAACTTACCAGTTTGGGAGAAAAAACACAGATCTACCGAATTAATTCCCATGGTAATCAGTGAGCATCGTGATCGTGGTGCTTGGAATAATGCACCTATCAATGTTAAGCACCCAGGGGGGGAGGCCGGGCAATAGGTGGGGATTAGACTTTTCAATATTTTTTTTGAGTAAATGCCCCAATACGGGGCTCCCACACAGAGTTAAATAGTGAAAAATTCCCCTCTCTGGGGACGTAGTATTTAGTGGGGGAATTGACAAATCTGGATCAATAAAAAATTTACTATATTATTTAATATACATATAAACACATTCTTAATCTGACAAAAATGTTCCTATTTATATATTCTCAATATATTGACTATACAATATTCAGAACATATAAACGTTTATAATATAATTCAATACTTGTTCAAATGTTCATTTTTAAAATATAGATCAGTAAAAATTCATCTGGCCATGGCCATGGGCCCATGGTCTCTACGAACCAACAATACAACATTTAAATATTATATATTATTTATAACATATATATTTCTTGTACTTGCCAATAAATATTTCAACAACTTTATTCAGGTTTTTATCTTTAAATGCTTGAAAAGATTCTCAACAATCTGCTCGTAGCTCTCGTACTTTGCTTCGCTGAGTCCGCCCGCCATGATGCTTTTGCACGAAACATGCACGACAGATCTCACCGGTCAGCGGTTTTCGCGCGGCCCATAAAGAACCTGGATTCGAATTTGTCAAATAGCCGCACCCCGGGGCTCCGAAAGATGGTCAAATGCCCGATCACGGGCGAAGATGCTTTGGCGAATCCCGTGGGTATGCCCGGCCTCCCCCCCTGGGTGCTTAACATTGATAGGTGCATAACATCGAGTACACATCGACACCAACAAAGTCTCAATTTCTTCGCATCCAATTGGCAAACGTTGATTTTTCGCCAGTTCGTCCATTCTCTCATCAATATAATCTCTCTCAGCACAGAACTGTCGACCAAAATAAACACTATATTTGCAAATTTCACCAGAAAACGTTGAAATTTAAAAACAAATCAATCAACTTGCGGCGTCATTTCAAAGCAACCTGTCAAAATCCGACGCCGCAAGTTGATTGAGTTGTTTTTAAAGGTTCAACGTTTTCAGATGAAACTTGCAACTTTCGAACGTAAACAAACTTGAAAATAATCGAAAGCCGTAATAATGGTGGCTTGCAAATGCAAGTATTGGTGTGGTAATTATGCTAGCATATAAATTAATTATTTTGGTTCACGTGACCAGGAACACGATTACCCGTTTCGCAGACCTCCGTTTCCCGATTTCAGGAGGGGGAAGGAGCGTCTGCACGCAGGCTAATTCATACGAGCATGATAAATTTAATTTTGAGTAGGTAGTATGGTCAGTATGGGATTTCTCGAGCTTTAACTCGGTACGCTACCTCCCCCACAGATGTTTTTTATTTATTTGCACCCCTTATGACAGAAAGAAGCTGGGAAATAAATGCCTGTGGAGGAGGTAGCTCGCCGCAAAATATGTCAGTTTTCATTTTTCATGAAAAAAAGCGTAAAATGACAATCAATTTACAGTGCCTTTTTGACCGAAATATTCGCCTGAGAGTGCTGGAAATGGTGTTTCAGGGCATCCAAATTTCAAAATTTTCTTGAGGGGCATGCCCCCAAACCCCTCTAGATAGATCCCAAATATTTCAATTTATCACTATCAGGCCCTTATTTTGAACATCATCAATCACGAAACGCTCCTCCCCCGTTTCAGCGTTTCTATAGAGACAGGGGGCGGAACGAGACAGGCGTTCAAGAAAATATGCCAGTGCCCAGAGGTTAGTGCCGTATTGTTCGAGGAAGTAGTGTGCAAATATAAAGCGAAAGGATAGTGTTCCCGACCTGAAGAAGGAATAAAACATTTATGTTCGATTTTTACCGTATCTAGAAGACTCATATCGTTTATTTGTAACAACAAAGGTAGGTTTTGTCGCTATGTAATCGACTGTATTTACGGTGACGATTGAACAAGCAATTTCTCGGTTGAGAATACCACACGCAACAACTGTGAAATTCATTTCGAATATTGTATCGACAAGTCATTTGGTTTTCACTTACGAGCTTGTGAACTTTCCTGTGAAATTCTCTTTCTTCGAAATATGTATGTCTGTGAAATAGTTTCTACATCGGTAGTTGCTGCCACTGTGCCACTGCTCATAGTATTTTGTACGTAAACATCGATTCTCTAATGCTTTAATTCTGTGTACCATTTAGATCATTATTCATTTCATGTATTTATAGGTGACGTTTTCGACTTCTAGTAGATCCTATTTTGACAGTATAACAAAACTTCGAATACACTAGACATCGAATACAGCATAACCCGAGTACAAGTCGTGTAAATCAGTCAGTCTTCCCGGAAATACTTTAATTAACTAGCTCACACATCAAGTTACTGTATGTTAAACTACCCATCTCTTGTCTTTAGAGACATACTTTGGACATGTCTAAGTGAAAAATTAATAATACCATGACATACATTTATAAATGGTGGATTCCTCTCATTATTCTGTTAGACAGAGCTTGTTCGACGGCATGAAATATTAAATAAACAATACCCAATCACCAATGGCGTCGCGCGGACAAAGAGTTTGACAATGCTTTTATATTTTTTTTTATAAAACTTCCAATTTAATACTTTGTTTTGTACAGAATTTATGCTGGCTAATGCTGGCTAGGAATTTTTAAACTCACCTTTCTGTTGCATATATATAACTCATGTAAGGGAAGCATAACTAGTGCTAAATTGACAAGTTTCACTATTAAGGGGCCGAATAAATACATAAATTTCAGCTCGGGGTGAGATTTCTACTGGGGGATGGAAAAGAGGGAGTGAATGTTTTGAATAAGAAACACGAAGTGTGGAATACAGAAAGTCTGAAAAGCAATAAAGAAGTAATAAATATGGTTTATTTGAAATACACAATACACATCTAAATACAGGTTTGTTTTATGCTGCATGTTTGTGACAACTTGGCTGATTTCCACACTTCGTGTTTCTTATTCAAATCATTCTCCTCTTTTCCATACCTCAGTAGTGGGCTGAAATCTCAGCCCGGGCTGAAATTTCCCAATGTATTCGGCCCCTAAAACTTTAAAGGTGCTGTCCACTCCGTTCTGCGCATGTACGAAACTAATGTTTACTTCTTCGTTTATAAAAATATTTACTGATACCTTATTGAAGATTGTAAGCTTTTCTTGCTTCCTCTTCATTACTTGTACCCAAAACAAAACATTTTCAGAAGAAATAGAAGAAATCTGAAGAGATATCCTCACCGAATCGCTTGGTTTTCTGCCATGTCGCTTCTAACGGTTTACATTGAGCTGAGTACTTCATGTAATTATCTACAAATGTCATGTTCAAGGGTCCCGATAAACAAAGATGCGGATCATGTGCAGAACGGAGTGGACAGCACCTTTAATTTAAGTAACCAAGCTCTCATTGGATGGTTATCGACCCTAAGCTTTTTATTTAATTTTGAGGAACATGTTATATGAGCCTGAATTGCAGCATGATTTGCTTCTTGGGATAGCAAGTAGAGTGGCTGACTAATACCCAAGTGCACATAATTAGCTTTAACCCTTTCACTCCCAACTTTCCAGGAGCTCTCTCATTGATGAGTAAAATCATCTGGTGTTAGATAGAGTAAAATAATCTGGTGTTAGACAGACTAAAATAGTCTGGTGTTAGACACAGTAAAATAATAAAGTATGGAGAATTCTGTATTCGAGAATGAAAGGGTTAATATTGATTTCCAGCCTTATCTCAACTCGTGGGACTTTATCCACCCTCTACGAACGGCTGGATGTGTGAGCGGCTTGTTATGTCTGTGATGTAATGCATAATTTACACATGGCAAAGATATTTTTGTCATATAAACAGAGTCAGTGAATGATAAATTGCAGATGTTTGAAATGGCAGAAATGCAGTGAAGACACGACTTATAATTCAGTGAGCTTCGTGAACTGAAGCTTCGTGAACTGAAGCAAGGTGCAATGTTTTCTTATGGACATCTTTAATCAACAATTAGGCCCACCATTTCACAAAGACACAAACAGTATTAACATAAATAAATAATCTGACATTCACCAGGTTCAATTCGCTTTTTAGCATCTTCATCATTCTATAAATCGTTGCCAAACTCTGCCGTGATTCAAACTGACTTGAGAAACTGCATCTGATCATCTTCCATGAAAGAAATCAAAGGCAAAATCACAGTTGTGATTGATTTCGAGTTAGGTTTTACGATATCAACAAACTATTGACACTGACTGAAATATCAGTGATTTTCCTGACCTAGTAGGCTAAATGGCAAACACATCTTGGCCACTAATGGTCACGTTGCAAAAATTTAAAAAAATAATCTTCAAAAGTTTTGAAAATTCGGTCGTACACCTCACTTATTATTGACCACCACTTTGGGCTGTCATGATAATTTATACAAATGTTCAATAATATATGCCTGCTGAAAATGTGCAGGTGCATTTGTGATTGGTGGAAATTGACAATAACAAACTCACAAGCCCAGCTGTGATTTTGGGGGCAGGTCGTAGCCCGAAATAAGGCTGGAAACCAAGCCTAGGTTAATAGATGATATTGCTTTAAATCAACTCTAGTTTCATACAATAGTGACAGTTTGTAATATCTGTGCTACTGAAATGACATTTGGTTTTGGAAAGAGTATCATTGTCATGCATGAGAACTTAAAATAGAGAGAAAGTAAAAAGGAAAGAAATCTGACTCACTGGTACGGTTGGTCTTGTTTCAACTGGACCGCTTTCCAGAGCACCCAAAAATTTTTCAAGGTTGTGCAAGTATTATTATAATATCATGTTTGCAGGAATTTCTTTCTCTTACAAGTCCATTAACAACTAATATATCTCATTAAAATTCATTTTTACTAAATCCTACCTCCGCAAATTCCCGCAAACATGATATTACAAAGGAATAGCATAAAAAGAGGTGATTAGCTATTAAACGTCCCGCTCAATGAGGGTCATTTGGTAAAATTTTACTAAATAACCTTAATCGAGTGGGATGTTTAATAGCTAATACACCTCTTTTTATGCTAATACTTATACTTAGGGTTAACTAGTATTACAGTTAGTTTCTTAGGCAGAGCCTTAGCCAGGATTAGTATTAAATCTACCCATCCAAAAGTGCCCACATTACTAGGGGGTCTGGGGGCATGATGACTAACGTTTCCCCATTTTAAGAATATTTCCCTAGAAATTTCTACTCCAAGTAGCATTTTTCAATAGCTTCTGTTTGATATATATCTCATTTGTTATATCATTTGAAAAATTCTAAAATTCTCAATTAACACTTGTGAGAAGTCAACTTCCTGTTTATTTGTAATATTTTATATTTCGAACAGCGGTTCGCAGATTTTGGACATTTTAACGAGTTTTACATAACGGAGTAACTTGAACTATACATCAAATGAAAGCTCATTCAACATGTGATAACATAACTACGTACACAATATATTTTAGTGATGAGTAATTCTGAAATTACTAGCCATCTTGTTCCACAACTGACAAGATGCCCTGTGCAAATATTATGCCATGCCACTTCACACTCACCTCTTTTCTCCTCGGATTGGCTCGGAATCATTCAAACGTCGTCAACATGAAAGCCCATCGTCATCGGAGTTCAAAATATCACAGCCCTGCATTAAATAACTATATAAAAGCCATAAAAATACCAAGTTGAGAGCGTCTGATGCGATATTTCGCAGAAACGCCAGGACTAAGTTACTAATTAAAAGGGATTAGCCAATGGGACTCTTGCGTACATTCTGTACGCATTAGTCCAAAAAGTTACTACTTCAGTAGCAGGCTCTCTTTCAACTGCGCCCACTCCGCGCCCGTGCCTCCCAGAGAGCCTGCTTCGCAGGCTATCCAACTCGCGGAAAAAAGTGTCGCATTAGTTTTATGCGCATGTGCCAGTCGGTCATATTGAAGGTAAGTGCCCCCGGAAAATTAGGCTTCTCGTCCTTGCGACCCTCGGGCTCTTGTAGTCAATTACTCTTGGTCGTCTTGTGACATTTTAATTAACTTCATATTGTTATCTATGTATATAAATAATATTTAGTTAAGTAAATAAGTAATTTTCTTTATAAAACGATTCTTTGGAGATAAAATCCTTTGACCACGAGGTTATTAAAACTTCAGTACGCGGATACTACGGGTAAAAGTCCGCGGCAAAAAAGTGCCGTACTCACGAAGCTGAGTTTTACATTTCTCGATTATGCCGACACATTTGTTTATAGAAGAAGATGGCTAAAATTTTCGGAACTACGCATTGTTGAAATACATCGGGTACGTATGTTGTTAGAAATTTTATAAGCTTTCATTCGGTATATAGTTCAAATCGTAGTGTTACCTGTAACTTTTTAAAATGTTCAAAATGTTCTGACCATTAACCATAAAAGTTTTAATATTTTTTCATATGTTCAAAAGGTATGATCACTAATTTGCAAACTTTCCACTCCTTTCATATTTGAATTAGCTTCTGTTCAAGAAATATCTTAGGTTCATGCCAGAAGTCTTTCTGAGGTTATAGCAAACACCAAAACAACAAAAGGCAAAACAAACTTAAGAAATTCATCCATTTCAGACGGTCCACGTCAAAATAATGACGTTTTTTTCATACTGTTTTAAAATACTTCCCAGCAAGAAAATTAAAAGTTCTGACATGAATAGCACTTGACAGTACCCTTTGTTTAATATCTTGTTCAGGGCTGTGCGTTTAGTATTTAACTAGAAATACATGAACGCAACAACCCCTCGCCCGCTTTTAATACATAATTTTCTTCAAATAAGCATCCAATTAGTTTTTCTTAATATATTATAACACCCCCCTGTCTCATGCAGTTCTTACAATAGCACCTGTCATCGAACCGAAGTAAATATAGTACAGTAAAATCGGACTGTCAAGATGAAGAAAAAACAAAACAAATCTATATTCGAAAATATACAAACGATTAAAAAAAAAGTGTCACGTTCTGCATGGCATTCTCAGCGAGACACGGCAAGAGCAAACGATAATCACAAAGACTAAAGTGGCTAATTGTTTCAACTACATGAATTGCAAAGTTGAACAAAAAGGAAAACTTAGTTTACGCTCTGTATGAATAAAATAAATAAAATAATATTCTGTTTACATGGACGAGAGCCAAAGTGATCTTATTTAGATTTTGCAAGCGTTTAAATGGCTTCCTTGTCTGTTTCACAATGCCAGAAAAACCAACGTATTAAAATTAATAGCTCGAAAACTATAAGTATAATAGAACTAAAAACAAACCAGTACAATCAGATTGCCATGAAAAAGTGACAGGTAAGGTTTCAGTCAAAAATAAGGAAAAACCGCGGCGAAAATTGACAAAGTTGATATCAATAATCAAAAGAGTATGTTGTTAATATTTAAGACGTCAAAGTCAACAACACTAGAAAACACGTCGAAAACACCACAGAAAACAAATTAGCGAATCTATTTAAGAGATTGAATACCAGAAATAAGAGAAAACAAAAATATGGCAGTATAAATAGACTGTTTTTGATTAATCAAACGGCAAATTTTCATTCAAAAAGAGATAACAGTGCTCAAGAAAAATATGGAAAACATATACACCACGTCCTAAAAGATTGGCGTCTTCAGCAAAACACAGCAAAAACCCTCAACGTAATAAAATTGATATCTCTCAAGATGAAACAAAAGGGAAACTTTCATTCGAAAATATATTTTCAGTGGTCGAGAAAATATGAAAAACTTAAGCTTACCTTTTAATAGTGACTTAGTCTTAGCACGGAAGTTTTATACTTTCGAGTTTATTCTTGCTTGCCCTCTTTTAGTTTCCATTTTACTCACAATCATCAGTTTTACCTCAGTTTTTCGTTCTGTTCCTTCGAAAGAGATGTACTAACTGATCCAAAAAGTGACTTTCTTTATTCCCGTCCAGAGATTCTCGTCAACAATAAATGATTTCGCAATATTAAAAGACGGTTTATTTTGCTATCGTGATCACTAAATGATTTTAAATGTTGACGTCAGCCAATCAATTTCCGGCTTCATATTGTTACCAGTCCCCCCAATTTTTTACGGCGCAACTTGAACATCATACCAAGGACTAAATATATAAATATTCAAATCACTCAAAATCCCCTCCTTGCTTTTTCTACACGCGTGAAAAATGGACTCCACGCGTGTCGAGATTAGCACCCTCACCCGGGCTCCGGGCCTTCGGCCCTACGCCCGGTCTCGGGGAAAACAAAATCCAAAATTCTGTAACACTTGTGAGGAGTCCATTTCCCATTGTATAATTCTTATTTTACGAGCAATGGTGAGAACATTTTGAGCATTTTAAAAAGTTACAGGTAACACTAAAATTTGAACTATATACCGAATCAAAGCTTCTAAAATTTCTAACAACATACGTACCCCATGTATCTCAACAATGCGTAGTTGCGAAAATTTTAGCCATCTTTTTCTGTAATCAAATGTGTCGGCAAAATCGAGAAATGTAAAACCCGCTTCGTGAGTACAGGACTTTTTTGCCACAGACTTTTACCCGTAGTGTCTGCGTACTGAAGTTTTAATAACCTCGTGATCAAAGATTTTTATCTCCAAAGAATCGTTTTCTAAAGTAAATTACTTATTTACTTAACTAAATATTATTTATATATATAGATAACAATATAAATTTAATTAAAAGATCACAAGAAGGCCAAGAGTAATTGAATACAGGAGCCCGAGGGTCGCAAGGACGAGGGGGCTAATTTCCCGGGGGTACTTACTTTCAAAATGGCGCCGGGATCGCGAGGCCGACATTTCCCGAGTTGGACTTCTGGTTGATCCTTATTCTGTGCCCTGGCTCCGGACCTTCGGCCCTCCGCTCGGCCTCGGGGATTACAGTTATCTTGCACTGTATATCATCAGTTTCGCTTAATATTTAACAATTAGAAAACGAGCCCGAGTTTCCTATGAGCGAATAGTCAACGAGGCGAAGCCGAGTTGACTATCGCTCATAGAAAACGAGGGCGAGTTGTCTAATTGTTTTAGTATAAATTTAGTAATTTACCAGCAAAAGTTAAATAAATTCTCGACCATGACATATTCTTTGAGGCTCGTTTAATACATTTTTTAACTGACAACAACAAACGTTCAACCGTCATTTCGGACATCTCCTTGGCCCGTGCAGTAACTGATGGAAAAGCAAAGTTTTCTTGCATAATTTAGCATGGATTTTCATGTACAATATTGAAACAATATATATCCACTCATTTGATTTGTAAAAGTGACAAAAAGTTGAAAGAAACATTCAATTTAGCATATAGTTTACATCACGAAATCTTGTCAACAGCAAGCGTAATTTTGAAATGTGTTTTGTTTGCAGTTCAGTTTCGTTTTAAACGAACACAGATAAACAATTTAACGATCTTACCATTAATAATTTCCATTCTAACCATTTTGTAGCCATTTTTGTTTTCTGTAGAACGTATTGCTTCGCTTAAATGTTCAATTTCTTCTTTCATTTGCCCACTCCGTTATAATTTCGGCGCCATTGTTGCTTAACAGAACAACCGCTGGCTCTAATGATCATTGTTCGTGCTATACTACGCATTTTGTGATTGGTCAATTTTTTTTAAAAGAATGACTTTCATTGGTTTATCCCACAGGTTTATATTTAACAATTAGTCACCGAAGTCGAGGTGACTATCGGTGAATATTTACCGAGCCGCAAAGCGGCGAGGTAAATAAACCGATAGTCACCGAGACTGAGGTGACTAATTGTTTTAGTATAATTTCAGAGGTTGATAAAAAACCAATAACGTTGAAACAAAAACTTTTAAACAACTGCTTTCATTTAACAGTGGTGATTCTGTTTATTAACTTTTATTCACAGACGATGTTAGCAGGCCAGTCTTTGTCAGTAAATAATTTCAAAAAAAAGAGTAAACAACATCCTACTTTGGAATTGAACTTGTATATACATTCAACTATATGCTAAAAAGGTTTTTATTCTGGTGTTTTGGATCCTGTGTTACGGTTTTTTTGCACTTAATTCAAGTTCAATATATTCTTCACTCATGACGAATTTTTCGAAAACATCGCGACGACCAAAACCTAGCCAAAACATACAAAAAATACGAAGAAATATAGAAAATATACTTCCTTACCTTTATAAAGTTTTGTTTTTACGATATTTGATATGTATAACATCTCAGTGATAAATGTTTTCAGTATTATGCTCTTTTGTTTGTCTCAAAAACTACAGACCCCATTTTGAAAAAAAATAATCAACACTTCAATGAATCGACAAATTCTAAAATCTCATACTTCAAAATGACAACTCCGAGGGTGAGACTGAAACGAGTAAAGTCAGTGCAGTGTTGAATAAGTACCAGTCTCTTTTCCAAAACTACTTTTGAAGAACAATTTCTTGTGATGCAATAGTCACCGCGCTGGGCGGTGACTATTACCTCAGATTCACCGCTGAGCGGACCAATCAGAAAGCTGGAAAGCCTCTTTTCCACTAAGAAATTATACTAACACCAATTATAAACTCCTGCAATAGCCAATGAAATTCGAGGATTTGCATTATAAACTTGTAAATTTATACTAATGATATTTATAAAATAACATGTATACTACGCGAGCCCTGATTGGTCAATTGCCGTGTTTGGATCAGAGTATCCAAACACGGAAAATTCCCGCCAAAACGATTTTTTGAAAATGTCGGAGAGTATATCATATTCACTTGTGATTATTTTATAAAAGAAATACCAAATAGTTTTTCCGTGTTTGGAGACTCTTATCTCGACAAACACTCGCCTACGGATCGTGTTTTGTTACGCTTTTCTCCAGTCTCTCAATTTCCCGCGTGTTTGGATCAGAGTATCCAAACACGGAAAACCATTTGGTATTTCTTTAATGATATACAGGAAATAGCGTTTCAGAGCCTCAGAAAATCAAACATTTTCTAGGTTCTATGAGAGCATGCCCCTGGACCCCTCCCCCCGAAATTTCTCTTGAATTTGGTGCTTGCATCCATGCCCAACTGGACCACTTCAAAATTGGTGCCTACGGCCCTGCTCACCCTACCTGAGAAGGTGGGATGAAAATTTTCCCAATTGTAAACACTCATTAGCCAGGCTAGCTCGCTTACCAGGATGAAAATTTTTGAAATATGCGTGTAGCAAGAGTTATGTAATTGAGATATAGATACCATATAGATACAAGAAATAATTGTCCCAGCAAAGTTGAGCCATCTCACTTACCAGACTGGCTTAGTTCTATATAAACAGCCTATTATGGTACTTGTCCTTGCAAATTGTCAGCAAATGAAAACTCCATATAATGGCAGAGGGTACATCATTTGATGTACATGTATATTGAAATACATTTGGAGTCTATATAAAGAAAAAGTGATACAACTTAAAAGGGTCAATCATTAAGCATACCGTTGTGCAATCTCTGCCAGTGGAAGGAAAGCTATTGATCGTAACAGCAGAAAAGAAAACCTCCTAGACAAGCAAGTCGAAATTATTTCAAAAATGCAGACGTGAAAATAGATTTTATTTACGGAAAACCCTCTGAACCAGAAAAAAACAACTTGTAAGCTATATTTTACTTGTGGGTGTCACATATTTAAAGGATACCTGAAGTGAATATTAAATCTTTTAATCTGTCTGAAGAATGCACCTGGCGTGAAACTTAGGTAACGGTTACATTTAAAGTATATACACTGAATAATTAACAGTTATACCATGAGCTCGAGTTGTTCAACAGCTTCGAAATGTATAAATGTTGCTCGAGAGGCAAAAAATGTGTTAAGCAAATCAACAAAAAAAGATTAAAAGGTACCTTTATGAAGTCAAAAGTGGGTCAGATCAGTTGTTTATATTAGCGTTGCTGTCGTGAAAAAGGTTTTGATTTCATGCAAAAATGAAACTGAAACACCTTCGGCAGTGAAACTAAATGACTTAGTTGGTTGTTTTTGTCAATTTCAACTCTTTTCGGCAGTTTAAAAAAATAGATACGCGCTGCGTACATGCGGATACTGATATTTGGCTAACATGACTGAACAATGTAAATTGTATGTTGCAAACACATTAATGTACTGAAGATATTAGGTACGACTGTTAACATATGATGGTGATTGTAAGATGCGTTTGGAAAGATCTGCAAGAAGTAGAATACTTCAAGCTGAGTGCTTTTGAGGGGAATAATGAGCAAATTAGATAGACTGAAATTTCAGCATGGATTTACAAACAAAGCACTTTAAAGTAACGCTGCAATTTGATAATTAGGCTCCGAGGCTGGCTCAAATTTGCAGCCCACTAACTGCAGTAAAAATTTAGACTAGCTTTATGCCAGCCCAGACTGAAATTGCTTATTCAGATCAAATAAACTATGTCAAAACACACAACAAGTCTATTTTATACACCAGGCATTTAAATTCTGACATATTGCATTATTGCTCAAGCCGCACAGCTCACTTCATTTTCACATTTAACCGCTGAACTAGTTGGAAGTTATTTGTAAACTATTGTACATTGTTGATTTGTTGAAAGCAAGTTACTTATTATTAATAGTGAATTGTTTACTCCAAAGCACAGAGGCTTTGTTTTGGGTTTGATGTGATCTTTGCTTTGCAAATTTTGTGAGTACCATCACAGACTAGACACTGAAAGATGGAGTCTGTTGAAATTGTTGATTAGAGAGTGACAAACACAGCGCTGACTCTGTGAGAACGGAGTGAACTTGCAAATATATAACAGTTTACAGTTTATAGATGCACACCTAGAAACAAGGAAAACTACGTCAATGCTTGGAAATAAATAAAAATTCTGTATACACAATATACAATATCAATAGTTGAGCCAATTTATAAGCTGTTTCTTTACTTTTATTAATCTATTAAATCTTCCTTCAACGTACCATCAACGTAAATATTTGAAATCTACATTCATGTATAAGTTTTCTTACCTTCTAAATGAATCTTGTCGTCCTTGAAAAGGTCTTTATATAATGCTTTAACATCCACTCTTGTCTTCGATATTATGTAAAGCGTTGAACAACACTTGAGTCTGAAAATGATTGCGTTGATTTTTGACGACGTACTATATCACATTCGCTAAAGCGCAATTCAGCTTACATTCGTGAGCGTTCGTACAACGTTCGTACAACGAATAAAGCTTCTGATCGATTATCTTACGCCTTGACACGTGATTGACGAAACATCACTACATAGTCAAGTGCAACCGAGCTCATGACATCGTGGACCTGGTTTAACAACCCGTATCCGCAAAAAACATGCCGCCATCTTGTTTAATTTTTCCTCTAGGGAACCAATCAGATTACGCAAGAGCTCATATCCGATAGCTTGCTATATAATATTATACACTTAATGTCTGCTCCCAAGGGAAACAGTTAGTTTTGTTTTCCCGAGAGTTTTGATATTTCCCGAGACGAAGTCGAGGGAATCCATTGAGACTCGAGGGAACACAAAACTAACTGTTTCCCGAGGGATCAGACATTAAGTGTTTTGTTATACAGTGTGTATCAAAAAAATTAGAAAATGAATTAGCATTCTTTTAAAACAACCTGTTGTAGTAGTTTGAAAGCCCTAAAAGCGCTGCGTTATAAATTAATCAACACATAAATTAAACCAGGGGCGGATACAGGGGGGGGGGGGGTGGCGGCTGGGTGACTAGTCACCCCCCTTCCCTGCCCCAACCAATACAGGATTATACAGCGATACACTAGCAGCTGTTTATCCAAATCACAACAGTTACTCGTGTGTAAAACATGCATAAATTATATTGTATAACAATGCTTATTGATACAGGCCGTAGCTATGGCCTCTCCTTTGCAATAAGATTGGACATCATGATACGCTAATATCTTGTAAATTTGAAACCCTAATTTTAAAACAGTAAGAATCACGATTATATAGACGTATTGTTCAATCTGAAATCTGAATATACATAGTAATTTTGGAACATAAACGTATAAAACATATCCCCATGAGTCCACGACAATGACGACATGTCCTCCTACATGATGTATGCCTTGTATGGTATGGTGTATTCATATATTTGGGTATTTTGTTTGGTAATTTATATCCTTCAGAACTCTTTCAAATCCCCCTCAAAATGCAGGAAATGCTATTTCAGAGACTCTACAATTCAAAATTTTTTCGGGGTAGCATGCCCCCGGACCCCCCTGGAAATTTGTCTCATCTTCGGCGCCATCCTGCCCCCACGTAGTAAGTATTGCTTGTTTGCCCCCCCCCCCCCCCCCCCCGCACCCTTGTTAAATATTCTGAAAGAAACAACTGAGCACCTTATAGTCACCCCCCTTGCAAAAATCCTGTATCCGCGCCACTGTAAACGAAGAGAAAAAGCTTTTAAATACTTTCACCATGCATACACTTCAAGTTATCTTAATTTCCCAGGTGTATAAGACCATGTTTTTTACGCATCCGTGGCTCAGAAGTGTTTAGGGCTTTCAAACTACTACAATAGGTTGTTTGAAAAGAATTCTAATTCATTTTCTAAGGGTTCGAATTTTTTTGATACACACTGTATAGCTTGAGTTTTGCTGAATAATTTCGACGTTTATCAAGGGAAAGTACACAAACGACAAACTCTAAGACTTACCAAAACATTTCGCCTGACTCCGTAATTTCACTTCAACCAAACAAATATGAGTCTCAGAACAAAAGAACAGCAATACATTTCTCCAGTTAATCTTCACATATTGCTTTGAAGACCTATAAATATTCTTTTCTTCGTACCAAACAAGCTTTTGTTTATAGGATGCCGTGAAGAGTTCAAAGTTCCAGCGGGCAACACTTGAAAACTTACTGACCGAGCAGGCAATAAGTTCTCAATTATTGCCCGCTCGGTAGACATTGAAATTTAGCTAAGGTCATGTGACCACAAACCAACCAACGTAATTTCACTTCGACCAAACAAATATAAGTCTCAGAACAAAAGAACAGCAATACATTTCTCCAGTTAATCTTCACACATGCTTTGAAGACCTATAAATATTCTTTTTTTCGTACCAAACAAGCTTTTGTTTATAGACCACTTTCATAATAGTAACTAATTTCAATATTCTTTTATGTGCATCTTAATAAGCCTTTCTAGCCTCGTTTGTGTGTCTGCAATTCAAAAGAATCTTTGCTTCATAACGAGGCTAGGAAGGTTTATTTAGATGCACATAAAAGAATATTTAAAGCTAGTGCCCGTTATGAAAGTGGTCTATAGGATGCCGTGAAGAGTTCAAAGTTCTAGCGGGCAACGATTGAAAACTTATTGACCGAGCAGGCAATAAGTTCTCAGTTATTGCCCGCTCGGTAGACATTGAAATTTAGCTAAGGTCATGTGACCACAAACCAACCAATGACAGCTGCGAGCAACTTGGGCACTTGGCGTACTCGATATTTGTCGAAAAAACAGTTTTTACAATTTTTGAATATATTAATGGCTAGAAAATGGTAAAGAAATATACCTGTGGACACTCTTCTACTTAATTTTGTTGACTTTCCTCGTTATTCTACAACATAAGCCTTGTTTATCAACAAAATCTCCTGCTTCGGTAAACAAAGCAAAACTGGCCGCCATTTTGTTTTGCCCGCAGGTGAATAGTGCAGGATATCCCGAGCTAGAGGAACCAATCAGATTGCTTGAAAAGCACTATTCACCTGCGAGGTATATGCTATATATATATATATATATATATATATATATATATATATATATATATATATATATTTATAAAATAACAGGTATGCTACGCACGCTCTGATTGGACGAGAGCCATTTTCACTCAGAGTACAGAGACACGTTTGACGTCATTTTCATTTTATATTGTACAACGCATGCTCTGTTTGGTTAAATCTCACGTAATCACTGGCGTATTTATTTGATTGCGCCATCATTCGTCAGCTGAGTCTCGGTCACTTTGGTGGCTTCTCCTTGGTTTTTTACCTCGTAAAACGGTTAGTTATTTTATAAAACAAATAGAAAATCGCTTTTGTGACTCTGTACTGTGATACAAACACGAATGACGCAATTTCAACCGGAAAAAATGTGTGAAAACACTCGGCTTCGCCTCGTGTTTCCACTAGGCATTTTTTTCGGTTGAAATCACGTCATTCGTGTTTGTATCACAGTACAGAGACACGCAAGCGATTTTCTATTTGTTAAATATATATATATATATATATTATATATATTATATAGCATGCTATCGGATATGAGCTTTTGCGTAATCTGATTGGTTTCCTGCTGCCAAGCTATCAGCTCATATGCTGCTAGTAGAGGAAAAACAAGATGGCGGCATGTTTTTTTAAACTGCCGAAAAGAGTTGAAATTGACGGATTTTTATACAGAAAAACCTCAACACCCTCAAACCAATGTATAAAAAAACAACATTGTGTAAAAATACATTAACGACTACACAATTTAGCATTTTTAATGGTGAAATTCACCTAAAAATTACGTCTTTTTATTTCAAAAGCCCGACTAAATTAACGGGTTGATATTAATTTGTTGTCAAACAAAGAAACTCACGGTTAAAATGAAGCTTACAACACACATTTCGTAGGAGATTACCAGTAAAGAGACTTTTTTTTATTTAGATAAGCATTTTAAGTAGTACCAACCAACTAAGTAATTTAGTTTCACTGCCGAAGGTGTTTCAGTTTCATTTAATTTTGCATGGAATCAAAACCTTTTTCACGACAGCAACGCTAATATAAACTGACCCACCTTTTGACTTCGTAAAGGCACCTTTTAATATTTTTTGTTGATCTGCTTAACACATTTTTTGCCTCTCGAGCAACATTTATACAACATTTCGAAGCTGTTGAACAACTCAAGCTCATGGTATAACTGTTACGGCCACCTCGGTTTTCATTGTTCCCACACGGACATTTAATCTCTAAATAACCTGATGCATAAAGATTAGGTAAGATTAGTAACTAACTAGAAATACATGAACGCAACAACCCCTCGCCCGCTTTATATGCATTTTTTAACCCCCCCCCCCCCCCCCCCCCCCCCCCCCCTAATTTCTGTTTTTTGTTGTATTATAAATGACACACAGATCAGAAAACATCCCAGAAAATTAGTTAGCAAGGTTCATCTGTAGTCATGTATTGACACACCGAAAGAACATGCAAAGTCAATATTAAAAAAAAACAAACAACGAGATGAAGCAAATATTCTAAGAGTTTGCAAACATTACGGGCTCTCTACGCATCAATTGGATCTTCTCTTCAAAACAATGGCCAAGAAAAGACAATGTCAACGTCCTAGCGTTCAAAGACAATTCTAGACAAAATATTATTTATATTAATTTTCATTTTCAAGATTTCTTCCGATTTAACTCAGCTAAATTGGTAAATAGTAATACGAATCTCCTACCGTTAAACTTTCTTCTGCTTTTGTCACCACAAACACTGGCAATTCAGTCTAATCTTTTCGGATTGTTTTTCTCGTTCGCGGTTTCTTACTTTTTTTCGTTGTTGACACATAAACTTAAATTAAATATGACAAGGCATCATTCAGTTCTCTTCATGATCTAAAAAGCCGTTTGTTTCAAAATTTCTTCATTGTTCCCTCTCGAGTTATGTAGAATACACCAGAGCAAAATTCCTTACCGGCTTTGAACAGTTTCAGGACACATCCTTCTTCTTTCAGTTTTACATTTCGGTCGGCATCGTTTTCGGTCTTTATCGTATTAATTTTTAGGCTTTTTCCAGTGGTATTGTTGTCTTTTTCTCGCTGCCACATCTCTTGTTAGTCTTCTTTCTTTGGTCTTTTTCCATAGTAATATTAATGTACATTTTAGCATTTTAGCTGAAACCATTTTTTCTGGCAAAGATTTCTTTTGTCATGATCGTTGAAAAACTATTTCGTAATCCAACCGAACTTATAAATTATATATTTGCTGACGTAAATTTAAATAATTTGAATAATTTAACAGGTTAGTTACCAGTACCCTGCCATTCGAACTGCGCAAGTTGTGGATTTGATAACATATATATATATATACCTACAGGTTTCAGAATTGCTTTCGGCATTTCATCTCGCGTGTAAAGTGGACTCCACGCACGTCGAGATTAGCACCCTCACCCGGGCTCCGGGCCTTCGGCCCTACGCCCGGGCTCGGGGATCATACCTAATGTTTACGCCAAAGTTCGCTTATGCATATACTAACTAACAAATACATGAAGTGAACACTTATCGAATTCTCAATAGTATTAATCACAACTCAATAATTTATTCACTTTTGAAGTTGTTGACTCCGCCAAAAGCGTTCCTGTTTTACTCTCCTTCCTTGGAAACCGTAATATTACAAAGTGATAGCATGGCATTTCGGTTGATTAGTGATTAAATGTCCTTCAAGCCTCTGAAGTGTTAGCCTACTAAACCTCCCTCGGCTTTCAGGTACATTTTATCACTAATCAACCTCAATGCCATGCTATTACTGTAAATGTGATACAGAACTGATGTTTTATTAAACAGTTCTGTATCACATTTACAGACACTGATATCAGTTCTGTACCGGGGTAAACAGACATTGATTGATTAAACCTTAACTTCTTTTGAATTTTCCTACTGAATTATTGAGTTTTAGAAATATATATATATATATATATATATATATATATATATATATATATATATATATATATATATCTATATATCTATATATCTATATATCTATATATCTATATATCTATATATCTATATATCTATATATCTATATATCTATATATCTATATATCTATATCTATATCTATATCTATATCTATATCTATATCTATATCTATATCTATATCTATATATATATATATATATATATCTATCTATCTATCTATCTATCTATCTATCTATCTATCTATCTATCTATCTATCTATCTATCTATCTATCTATCTATCTATCTATCTATCTATCTATCTATCTATCTATCTATCTATCTATCTATCTATCTATCTATCTATCTATCTATCTATCTATCTATCTATCTATCTATCTATCTATCTATCTATCTATCTATCTATAACTCAAGTTTTGCCTTTACTGGTGCAAAACTTTGGAATTCTCTGCCGGACGAAATAAAAGAGGCATCCTCATTAAAAATATTTATCAAAAAATTGGAGTCAACTATTATCTGTGCCAACTAGATAATTACCATTTGTTTCAATTGATTGTAAATAATGTAAATATGTACAGTATTATAAGCTAGATCACGGCTTTTAGGAAGAACAAATGTATTTTTATATACAATTTGATAAAACTACCGTGTATAAATAAATATTTCAATCAATCAATCAATCTATCTATCTATCTATCTATCTATCATTCACCTTAAATCCTTAGAACATGCTACCTAATCGAGTGAAATGCCCAATATCATTTATAATATACCCAATTCTCTGCTGGCATTACCACCTTATTATATATACAGAACTCGCGATCAAGCTCTTGGCAACGGCCTACGTGGCTCAGTGGTCAGAGCATTGCACTAGAATCGCAAGGTCGTGGGTTCAATTCCTGCCGGAGGGCCTGTGTAGTTGCATTTTTCGCAACTGCTCCCGGTTTGGTCTTAAAATGTATATATTCTACACTCGAATTTTCCTTCACCCTAAATCCTTAGAACATGCTACCTAATCGAGTGAAATGCCCAATATCATCTATCTATCTATCTATCTGTCTGTCTGTCTGTCTGTCTGTCTGTCTGTCTGTCTGTCTGTCTGTCTGTCTGTCTCTGTCTGTCTCTGTCTGTCTCTGTCTGTCTCTGTCTGTCTCTGTCTGTCTCTGTCTGTCTCTGTCTGTCTCTGTCTGTCTCTGTCTGTCTCTGTCTGTCTCTGTCTGTCTCTGTCTGTCTCTGTCTGTCTCTGTCTGTCTCTGTCTGTCTCTGTCTGTCTCTGTCTGTCTCTGTCTGTCTCTGTCTGTCTCTGTCTGTCTCTGTCTGTCTCTGTCTGTCTCTGTCTGTCTCTGTCTGTCTCTGTCTGTCTCTGTCTGTCTCTGTCTGTCTCTGTCTGTCTCTGTCTGTCTCTGTCTGTCTCTGTCTGTCTCTGTCTGTCTCTGTCTGTCTCTGTCTGTCTCTGTCTGTCTCTGTCTGTCTCTGTCTGTCTCTGTCTGTCTCTGTCTGTCTCTGTCTGTCTCTGTCTGTCTCTGTCTGTCTCTGTCTGTCTCTGTCTGTCTCTGTCTGTCTCTGTCTGTCTCTGTCTGTCTCTGTCTGTCTCTGTCTGTCTCTGTCTGTCTCTGTCTGTCTCTGTCTGTCTCTGTCTGTCTCTGTCTGTCTCTGTCTGTCTCTGTCTGTCTCTGTCTGTCTGTGTCTGTCTGTGTCTGTCTGTGTCTGTCTGTGTCTGTCTGTGTCTGTCTGTGTCTGTCTGTGTCTGTCTGTGTCTGTCTGTGTCTGTCTGTCTCTGTCTGTCTCTGTCTGTCTCTGTCTGTCTCTGTCTGTCTCTGTCTGTCTCTGTCTGTCTCTGTCTGTCTCTGTCTGTCTCTGTCTGTCTCTGTCTGTCTCTGTCTGTCTCTGTCTGTCTCTGTCTGTCTCTGTCTGTCTCTGTCTGTCTCTGTCTGTCTCTGTCTGTCTCTGTCTGTCTCTGTCTGTCTCTGTCTGTCTCTGTCTGTCTCTGTCTGTCTCTGTCTGTCTCTGTCTGTCTCTGTCTGTCTCTGTCTGTCTCTGTCTGTCTCTGTCTGTCTCTGTCTGTCTCTGTCTGTCTCTGTCTGTCTCTGTCTGTCTCTGTCTGTCTCTGTCTGTCTCTGTCTGTCTCTGTCTGTCTCTGTCTGTCTCTGTCTGTCTCTGTCTGTCTCTGTCTGTCTCTGTCTGTCTCTGTCTGTCTCTGTCTGTCTCTGTCTGTCTCTGTCTGTCTCTGTCTGTCTCTGTCTGTCTCTGTCTGTCTCTGTCTGTCTCTGTCTGTCTCTGTCTGTCTCTGTCTGTCTCTGTCTGTCTCTGTCTGTCTCTGTCTGTCTCTGTCTGTCTCTGTCTGTCTCTGTCTGTCTCTGTCTGTCTCTGTCTGTCTCTGTCTGTCTCTGTCTGTCTCTGTCTGTCTCTGTCTGTCTCTGTCTGTCTCTGTCTGTCTCTGTCTGTCTCTGTCTGTCTCTGTCTGTCTCTGTCTGTCTCTGTCTGTCTCTCTGTCTGTCTCTGTCTGTCTCTGTCTGTCTCTGTCTGTCTCTGTCTGTCTCTGTCTGTCTCTGTCTGTCTCTGTCTGTCTCTGTCTGTCTCTGTCTGTCTCTGTCTGTCTCTGTCTGTCTCTGTCTGTCTCTGTCTGTCTCTGTCTGTCTCTGTCTGTCTCTGTCTGTCTCTGTCTGTCTCTGTCTGTCTCTGTCTGTCTCTGTCTGTCTCTGTCTGTCTCTGTCTGTCTCTGTCTGTCTCTGTCTGTCTCTGTCTGTCTCTGTCTGTCTCTGTCTGTCTCTGTCTGTCTCTGTCTGTCTCTGTCTGTCTCTGTCTGTCTCTGTCTGTCTCTGTCTGTCTCTGTCTGTCTCTGTCTGTCTCTGTCTGTCTCTGTCTGTCTCTGTCTGTCTCTGTCTGTCTCTGTCTGTCTCTGTCTGTCTCTGTCTGTCTCTGTCTGTCTCTGTCTGTCTCTGTCTGTCTCTGTCTGTCTCTGTCTGTCTCTGTCTGTCTCTGTCTGTCTCTGTCTGTCTCTGTCTGTCTCTGTCTGTCTCTGTCTGTCTCTGTCTGTCTCTGTCTGTCTCTGTCTGTCTCTGTCTGTCTCTGTCTGTCTCTGTCTGTCTCTGTCTGTCTCTGTCTGTCTCTGTCTGTCTCTGTCTGTCTCTGTCTGTCTCTGTCTGTCTCTGTCTGTCTCTGTCTGTCTCTGTCTGTCTCTGTGTGTGTGTCTGTCTGTCTGTCTGTCTGTCTGTCTGTCTGTCTGTCTGTCTGTCTGTCTGTCTGTCTGTCTATATATATATATATATATATATATATATATATATATATATATATATATATATATCTATCTATCTATCTATCTATCTATCTATCTATCTATCTATCTATATATATATATATATATATATATATATATATATATATATATATATATATATATATATATAATCACATTCAAAATTGCTGTGTAACGTACATCGAAGTCTGTTTTTAAGATACTAAAATTAAAAGAGCTATGTGTAACAAGCTCACCATGGTTTAATATTATGTATTTCAGTAATCTGATCAGTCATGGAGCGATACCAGACTCTTGTGCCACGAAAGAAGCAAACCTCTGGTCCCCCTTATTGCCCGCCCTTCAAAGAGAATTGCTTTAATTAATTAATTAATTAATTGGAGTGTTTCTTGAGTGATTTGTTTTTTTGCATTAGATGGCTGGATTACACAGTATAGCTTGCGCAATACTGTTACTCATTCTGTATCCAATTGATGTACAAGGTAGGATACATACTACTGCTTAGTAGTTTTTGTAATACATATTTATTCAGTATGTCACCCAATGTAATTAAATTTCAAGTAGGTTTGAAACCATGTCAAAGTCTCATTTTCAAGCTTGTTATTTTTCCTCTACCGCCTAGATTAGCTTTTCCTACCTGCGGGCATAGTCAATCGAGATATGGTCTGGAAACTCGGCAAACTTCAAAGCGCCTATAATGAGCTGTGATTTTATGTTGAACCGTACCTTACACCGTGCACATCCTTTGTTTTAGGTTTATTAATATTTAAGTAGCACGGTTGAGTGATTGAACTGAAACGTTGCTATTGGACAATTCGTTCATTATACTAAAATACAATGTCTTCAGTGACCGTGCACCGTGCACAAAAATGCATAAAAGCGAACAAAAAGATAGACCAAAGACTTTAGCTGAGATTCCAGACCATATCTCGATTGACTATGCTGCGGGATAGTGTTATCCTTTTTGTAAGTTGTATACAATCAATGAATTGAATTGAATTGAATGGAGTTAATTCTTTCTAAGAATAGGCGGTTATTTAAAAAAAAAGCCAACTCGACACTCATCACTCAGTCATTAATTTAATAATTACAAATTAAAATTTAAACAACTTGCAAAGCTGCCTGGTTCAGTAATTATACTTATAGCCGCGATATTGGAATGTTTTAAAACTGCCACCTTTTTAATATTGGGCTCTTGCAAATGACGTCAATGTCACCATGTTGAATGGAAATTTTTGACGTTTAGTACTTAATGGACCAAATAATGAATCATCGATGATCTTTTTGCGTTTATTTCCACCAAGCAGCTCAAAACGTTTGAGAATATATTTGTTCAGGGTAAGTTTTGTGGAAACACCACGTTTATTATTTATTTGCTAAGCTTTAGGCCTGTTGACTCAGGCCTTCCTTCATCAGAGCAATATAACAACTCTTGATATACTTGTTCTTGGAATTTCATCCTGAAATACGTAATTAATGAGAAGATGTGAAAATATGAAAAGATGTAATAAAAGAATGACTATAGAGAATATAAAATCAAATTTTCAAAATTTTTTCGGCTACTTTTAATAGAACATTAGAAGTGAATTTTATCCGCCCCTCGATCCGATGCATGTTTACTTTTAGTTTAATATTGTAGCGTTGTTGACATTGTAAAATGTATTCTTTAACCAGTGAAATAAAAGTAGCGTGCTGCGTAGGCAGTGTTGAAACAACAATCGAAATATAGTAAGGTTAGATATACTGCCGAAACAGAGTAGTCTAACGTTTCGAGCGAAGGCCCTTCGTCAAAGAGAAACGTAACTCTCTGACGAACGGCCTTCGCTCGAAACGTTAGACTACTACGTTCTCTGTTTCGGCAGTATATCTAACCTTACTATATTTCTATTATCTTTTAACTGTCGTTTTGTTGTTTACGAACGAACATGTCCTTTATTGTTATTAGAAGATACACATCCTATTCATATTAAAACAATTGCATAGGACATGCTTATCCCATAACATCAAGAATTATCAAGGCTTCGGCTTGTGTTATATCTGTAGAAGCTGGATGTTGAATTGTTGATAATTCTTGTTATCATCCTCAACCTCATCCAATAATTGACTCATACTGACTATTAGGTTTGTGCAAATAACTATTCAAATTTTTTAAGCAGGAGCTGGTACGACAAAGATGGCTTCATACTATGATGTCTAAAAAGTTGTTTCCTGCGGTTTGGGATGAGTAACTTTTAAAAATCAGTGTTCGAAATGTTCGCACCTCCCCCGTGATCCGTATAAATAACAATAACGCACAAAATTGACCGATAAAGGAAGAACGGCGGAGAACCTGGCGAAAAACCATCGAAGCACAGGAGAGATCAACTACAACTCTACTCACATTAGTACCAAGCTCGACAACGGGTCATTTCCAAGCTTCCACCTATCCAAGTGCTAACCGCACGTCGTCTAACCGGGCTTGACTTTTGGTGAGAGGCAGCGCGCCAATAGCACGCTCGTGCTCCCCTATACAGCACACGCCACCCGTGACCTACATATCAAACCGAAGCTATCTGAAACTGTTATGCGTGGTAGAAATTTCAAAATACCTTAAGCTTAAAATACGAAATTTTCGTTTAAAATTTATCCAACATTCATATCCAAATTATTTCCAAAGTTGTAGATGAAAACAATGACAGGACGTTTCAGAATTCTTAAAAAACGTTCAAATAATATGTTCACTAATTTGGACAAAAAAATTCTGATTTCTGCTTTAGGTCGGTCGAAAGCTACAATTTTTTTGCATACTTTCAATTCATATTTGAATTAGCGTTTAAGATATATCGAAAGTTTACATACCTAGTATTTATGGAATTTATAACTATCAGCGTACTCGATATATATATCTGATGCGTAGTTCTGAAGTTATTAGCCATATTCTTCCAAAAACTAATATGGCGGGAATGGGATATTATAAAATTATGAAACTTGGAGCACGGCTGGACAATGTACTTACCACAGCCTCGCTTTCACGCTAATCATCACTAGTCCCCTCCCTCCAATCGCAACTTTCTTGGGAAACGCAAGTCGAAACACAGTAAGGTTTGAGTACTGCCGAAATTATTGAACGTTTCGAGCGAAGGCCCTTCGTCAGAGAGAAACGTAAAGGGTGTAAACAAACAACGAGCTTATATAAGAAAGATAATAAAAATAACAATAACAAATTAATAATGAGATACAAAAAAAATTAGCCAATCAGAGCAAAGTAACAATAACAAATCAATAATGAGATGCGAAAGACATTTGGTATTTCCACCGTCGATGAGCAAAAAAGGAGAGGGTGTAAAAAAGATGAGCAAGAGTAAAAAATAGATGAATTAAGTGAAAACACTGTTTATGTCCGCCCTTGCTAAACAAAAACAGTATCAGAAGTGTCAAATAAAAGAAGAACGTTCCTTGAGTCTGAGGATGAATGGTTTCAATCTTGAAAATGAGACGCTTTTCTTGTCTTTTACGGCTATCATTACCACCAGAAATGGGTGAGATGGCACAAACTTTCATGTATGAAATATGATGGTCGACACTATTAAAATGTCAGGCGACAGGCTTGTCAACATCATTGTTCCTAACAGAACGAAGATGTTCAGCAAACCTGTCAGATAAACGTCTGCAAGTTTCACCGATGTAGAGCATGCAGCATTTACTACAAGAAATGCAGTAAATAATGTTGGAAGAGGGGAACGTCTATTGGGGAAGTTTTGAAACGTCTATTAATTCCAGTCCAGAGCTGACAAAAAAGTCGCTTCGGCAAAGTCGCCTAGTGGAAAATCGTCTAATATTGATATGCCTTGATTTCTATTTCTAGCTCAGTCTCAGATCTTCTTTCCTCTTGGCAATATCACCTACTGGTCTCCAGGTTCTTCAGTTCAACTTCCCTGGACATATAATTTTACCAACTCTGAAATAACGAATCTTCAGTGGCTTTTTACTAAATCTGGGTCAAGCACACAGAGACGCGTAGCTATTTTCTTCATTGAAGCTGGTTTGCCAAAACCAACCATAGATGATGCAATGTTTAGCATCACTGGACAAGCTACACTGGAATTTAAAAATGCTAACCTAAGTCACAACGGAACGTACACATTTAGCGTGCTCCTAAGGACAAGCAAAAGAAAAGATTCTGAAATTGATGTTATCATTCTAGGTAAGAAAAGATGTTAACTATCAACCAACTAGTCAGGGTTCTGCCCAGGAGCATGTGAGTGCCGGGTACATACAGGTCCGCCCCCCCCCCCCCCCCCCCCGAGAAAATATACGAAAATTAGTAATCTGAAAATGATATTTTCCAAATTGTGCATGAGCAAGTGAAATTCATAATACTTTACATCATCATGTGTCTCACAATTTTGTCAGACTATTAAATATTACTATTAAGTATTTATGTGGATAATATAAATATTAATAAAACCGCAATGCAGTAACTGAAAGGAGAGACATGTTTGAGAATACTACATGTTTAATGATAAGGACCTGGTGGAAGACTTGTTGGGATATATTGGGAAAATCTAGTCTATTACAACACACAACCCCACTCTACTTAAACAATGAACATTTAATCTATACTAAATATACATGCTAGGGCATGCTACAATATACTGTATGACGAATTATCTACGTAAAGCTAACCAACGCCGGTGTTACAACAAAGTGCGAAGTGATTAGCGGCTTTGAAGGACCAGACTTGTGATTTGGTGAAATACGATATATTGTGTGCGTTGTGGTGCTGAATTTCACCAAATAATATTGTTTAAATAAAAAAAAATTCACCAAAGACAAAAAATACAAAATGATGTATACTAATTAAAAGATATATAAAAATACAGCACACGAGGTTTTCTTATTGCATATTTCGAGTGCCGGGCGCCGCCGCCCGGCGCCGCCCACCGTCGGCAGAACCCTGCTAGTGATTGGGGCAACGGCATTCTGATTGGCTGAGCTAATAGTGGTCTATTGGTGATAGACCACTAGTAGCGTTATCCATTGATAAACCTTATAACTGGAATACTCCTATTCTGGCCAATCAGAAGCCACTACATATTCACGCGGCAAGCAAAACCTGGAAACTAGGCTCAAAAATCAAATATGGCGTCTGCTAAAAGTTTTGTACGAATGAAGAAAACATTAGGGCCATTTAGACGGGAGAAAATAAGTCACGACTTAAGACGCGTCCTATTTAAGTCGCGAACATGCACACTCGTGTAGGTCCGTATAACTAGTCAATTTGTTCTGAACCAAAGTAAGTCGTGACTAAAATAAGAACAGGGTTGAAAGCTAGTCCAAAATAAGTCACAACTTACTATAAATTGACCGTTTATACGAGGTAATCGTGGGTGGTGCGTAGGACGAACAACATGCGTCCACCTCTCCGACAACACCCACCACAGATTCCACACATACCGCAATCGTGACATAACGAACCAGGCACATAAATATAGGCGAACCTGACAGAAACCTTTCACTTGAATCTGAAGATGACCGCCGCTGAGGCCGTCGAAACGTCAGTCACTAACATCAACAACAGTCTTTCTCAAGACTACACTAACCTAGACGATCAATTTTCACAAGCATCTTTATATTAATGCAGTAATTAAAATTGTGTGCTGCAGTTGTCAATGTCATACAAAATTTATGTCATATTAAATATATGGTTGATGACATTGCTGGACATCTTATTCATTTACTAACTTTACAGCAGTCGTACTCGAGATGTTTGTTATCTCAACCAATTTTCTTTACCTACTAACTGGATTGCATCATCGTCTGACATTAACAGACGTTTGGTTGACGTTCGTCAAGCTCAATTACTCAAAAAAGATTTCTGAGCCCCAGGAATATTTTCTGAGTAATTGAGCTTGACGAACGTCTACCAAACGTCTGTTACATTGCACAGAGTTGGAAAAATCTGCGGGTATGCGGGTACCACCCGGAGGAAGGTTTACTTTAGTGAGGAAGGTTTAAAGTAAAAACACGTGAAACAACACATTCGGTAATCTTAGAAAGCTACAATTGATCAAGCAAGGTGTCGAGAAGAAAAGCGATTTGCAGCAAAACATACAATTATCCAGCAGTGGCAGTGGCAGCAGTTACATGTGTGAGACATGTAAGCTGATGTCTGCTGTTAAAATCTTCCCAGCAGTCGAGGGTAGTTATAGGCTGTCAGTCAGCAGCAGTCAGTTATTAGTAGCTACTGTAGTATGCCAAAGCTTACCTAGGAAAACCTAGAAAACCAAGGTACTGTAAAAGTCACGCAGTATTTATGAACGTTGCAAAACACAAAATTCTCGCTATATATTTTGGGGAAGGTTATCTAAACTTAAAAACCCATCCGGAGGAAGGTTGAATACTTTTTCCAACTCTGACATTGCATCAAGCTCGCAAACGTACAATATGCATGCACTACATGTATTGGTGATTCGCACTCAATCCCTTGTGATTTATAAGGCAAAGAAACGGTGGCCATGTTGGAGGAACACATACTCCAAATACAATAGTTGCTAATGAGATTCTTTTGTTAAAGTTCCTAACATGGCCGCCATGGCGACATGTGCAAACCAAGAATACGTACAACTTACCATATCGTCTGACATTTCTATAACAAAGTCATTGAAATATTAGTCAAATTTTGTGAGTTATTATTGATGTTAATTTGATTTACCTTCTAAAGCCTTACTACCATGTACTTTATTTACTATAACTTTTACCTGTCTAGGCTTGGAACTTAATTAGTAGATTTGTCGATGCTCTCTGTGCTTTGATGGCTTTTCTATAAGTTCTACACATTGACATTTCCACACACCACAAAATCAATTTTAGCTTAATCCTAGTCGCCTTGGGTTCTTGGAAAACTGGGGATACGCCGCCAAGCTCTTGGTGGAAACGAAAGACCTACAATCCTGGCCAAAATTCATGCCGACACGTGCATACAAAAGTCGGTAATCGTATTAATTCACAAAATTGTTCTAAAAAACTTCAAACCCCCCCCCCCCCCCCCCCCCCCAAAGAAAAACAACTCCCCCCTCTAAAAAACCGTCACACTCCCACTTTACAATGTTGTTTGCAAAAGTGAAATGCAAGCAAGGGTCAACGAATATGATGATCAACATGGATTTCGGGGGAGAGGGGAGTGATTTTTTTATTTTTGACAAGGAAATTTGATGTGAGCATTAATTTTAGACTAACTGTTCGAATAATTTTGGCAAGTATTGTAGGGAACTACAGTAGGCTAGCCTAATGGATCTTAGTTACCATTCAAGGGCCCTGTCGAATAGGCAAAGCGAAATGAACCATATATTTAACTTATTACCTATAACAATTAGACAACGACCCCAAGTTTTCTACTGGTACATCACTGTTTTACCATATTACTGTAGTTGTGCCGTAGTTATAGCATTTTAGATCAGACAATGGTGCATATTAGATCAGACAATGGTGCATATTAGATCAGACAATGGTGCATATTAGATCAAACAATAGCGCATATTAGATCAGACAATGGTGCATATTAGATCAAACAATGGTGCACATTAGCTCAGACAATGGTGCATATTAGATCAGACAATGGTGCATATTAGATCAGACAATGCTGTATATTAGATCAGACAATGGTGCGTATTAGATCAGACAATAGTGCACTTTAGATGAGACAATGGTGTATATTAGATCAGAAAATGGTGCATTTTAGATCAGAGATTGGTGTACATTAGATCAGACAATGGTGCATTTTAGATCAGACATTGGTGTATATTAGATCAGACAATGGTGCATATTAGATCATACAATGGTGCACATTAGATCAGACAATGGTGCATATTAGATCATACAATGGTGCATATTAGATCAGACAATGGTGCATATTAGATCAAACAATGGTGCACATTTGATCAAACAATGGTGCACATTAGATCAAACAATGGTGCACATTAGATCAGACAATGGTGCATATTAGATCAGACAATGGTGCATATTAGATCAGACAATGGTGCATATTAGATCAAACAATGGTGCACATTAGATCAGACAATGGTGCATATTAGATCAGACAATGGTGCATTTTAGATCAAACAATAGTGCATATTAGAGCAGACAATACAATGGTGCATTTTGGATCAGGCAATGGTGCATTTTAGGGCAGACAATAGTGTATATTAGATCAGACAATGTTGTATATTAGATCAGACAATGGTGCATTTTAGATCAGACAATGGTGCATATTAGAGCAGACCATTCAATGGTGCATTTTGGATCAGGCAATGGTGCATTTTAGGGCAGACAATAGTGTATATTAGATCAGACAATGGTGCATTTTAGATCAGACAATGGTGCATATTAGAGCAGACCATTCAATGGTGCATTTTAGATCAGACAATGGTGCATATTAGATCAGACAATGTGTATATTAGATCAGACAATAGTGCATATTAGATCAGACAATGGTGCATATTAGATCAGACAATGGTGCATATTAGATCAAACAATTTGCATATTAGATCAGACAATGGTGTATATTAGATCAGACAATAGTGCATATTAGATCAGACAATGGTGTATATTAGATCAGACAATGGTGCATTTTAGATCAGACAATGGTGTATATTAGATCAGACAATGGTGCATTTTAGGGCAGACAATGGTGCATTTTAGATCAGACAATGGTGTATATTAGATCAGACAATGGTGCCTTTTAGGGCATACAATGGTGCATTTTAGATCAGACAATGGTGCACATTGGATCAGACAATGGTGCATATTAGATCAGACAATGGTGTATATTAGGTCAGGCACTGGCAAGCTGGAAGAAAACGACCTTTAGAACTATCTGGCAGATAAATATGTATATATATATATATATATATATATATATATATATATATATATATATATATATATATATATATATATATATATATATATATAAATATATATATATTCGCTTACCTCAAAAGTCTGCTACATGCTGTTTCATCTAAAAAAGAATCTTCAGGCAGATGGCAATTTTCGAAAACAGGGGGTGCTTATATCCTTTCTGTCGGAACGTGGGAGTGTGGGGGCGAAACAATACATGCATTCATGGCTTTGTTGCGCTGTTTGCGCGGAATTTGTTTCGATGACGACATTGACTGATAATTTCTGCTCTTTTGTTGAGTAAACGATTCTTGTTTTTATCTTTCAAAATATAAAATTTTTCTTCTAAACATAAATTACATCGTTTTGAACCTCCCGTGTACGAAATAGAATGTTTAAAATTTGCCAATTAATACTAAAATCCTTATTGTTTTCTTTCAATGCCCAAATATATTCGAAAGTTCGGTGTCGTTTGCATGCTTTTCATGCTGAAAAGATTTAGTGTGGTTGGCCAATCGCTCTTTGAATGTGGTTGAAGTCATGCCAATGTAATTCTTGATCGTGTTTGTGTTGTTTACTGTGACTGTTGCTTTGTATACTATGTCCCTAGTCATGCATTGTTTTCTAAGTGGACAATTCGTGTTTTTCTTACAATTGCAACTGCTAGTGTCCTTATCCTGTGGCATGTTATCCCTAGATATGTGTGCATTGTGTTTAGTGATTATTGACTTAACATTGTTCATGCAGCTGTAACTTACTTTGACTGTGTTTCTGTTAAAAATCTTATGGAGCTTGTGGTGTGGTGGGAAGTGCTTGTCAATTAGGTTTAGGAAATTACGTCCTATGTTTGTGCTTACACTCTTGCTAAAAGGTGGGTTGAACCAAGTGATGTTGCGTTGCCTATTCCAGCGTGGTTGCTGTGCTGTGTGTTGAGTGTAGCTAAGATCATGATCAAAGTTGCTGTGCCTAAGTGCGTTCTGATATATGGGTGCAGATTCCTGAAAAACTTGTTCATCTGATGAGAGAAGTGCAATGCGCTTGTTGATTGATGCAGGTAACTGTCTTGTGATGCTTGGTGGGTGGTTAGAGTGCTTATTTATGTAAAGCGGATCGTCATTGGGCTTCCTATAGGGCCTATAATTTCCATTGTTAAGGTCTAAAGTTACATCTAAAAAGTTTACTATGCGTAAATTTGATTCGGCGGTAATTTTTAGGTCAAACTGCTCGAAAATTTTGTGGAGTTCTTTCCTTGTTTTGTCTGCTAAACGTGCTGATTTACTTTTTATAATAGCTAAACCGTCATCTCTATATAGGCCAATGCTTTCTTTGCCAAATTTCTTACTTAGGTGACTTAAAATGAAAAGGCCTACTAACTCACAAACTTCCGCGCCGTCGAACCAACCCATGGTAACGTCAAACAAACTATTGCTATCTTTTTTTATCCATGAAATTCCGGTATTGAAAAGGAGAGATTTTCTAGCGTGTTTTATTATTGAAGTATTGTTTTCAGTTATAGTAGCCAAATTCGAAGCCCAAGATAATGCTTGGTCCAATAGTTTTTCAGAAATAGACGGATAGAAATCGACAATGTCGAACGAAATAAAACTATGTCTGTCCTTATCTTTTATATTGCCAAACCACTCAATTACTTGTTTTGTATTTCTCCATTGGTTTAAATTCAGTTTTTGTCTCAAATTAGAATTAATTTTGTCCAAAATCACCTTACCTAATTTTCCGGATTCGCTTTTAGCGGGGTTAATTAATCGGCATTTTGGATTGTTTTCGAAATTCTCTTTGTGGTCTTTTAAAGATATAAATGCTTCGCGTTTTTTCATTTTTTCAATTTTGTCGCCGATTCCTAAACTGTTCGAAATTTCTTTTAGTTTCGAATCAATTTCATCTATAGTGTCCTCGGATCCATGCTTATATGTTTTTGTGATGTTGTCATGTAGGAGCTTGTTGTATGTGTCGAGCGGGGTTTCATAAATGTTCCTAGTTTTGTCTGCAAAAATGAAAATGTTGGGAGATGAATTAATTTTCTTTAAATCGGTAGCCAAACATTTCTGAAACTGGTTCGTATATGGCCGAAATTGTATATTTTCGATGAGTTTTATAAGGTCGTCTTCGAAAGGTTTTATTTCCGGCATAGAAGGAGGTGTTTTGTTGGACGCAAGGCCGAAATGGTTGTTTTGGTTTTCTCTCTGTTTGTTTTTAAGAAAGAAATTGGCTTTCCATCTCATACATTTTATTACACTTTCCACTTTTTCATTCAAATTCTTCAAATAAGCGTCCTGTGATGGTATTGGGATATTCTTTAGTGAATAGTCAAATCGAAATTGCCGCATTTTGAAGTTAAATAGAAATGAATAACGTAAACAAGAGTGCACAACCGATATACGGGTACGAATATACGTGTGGGTTTTGGTCTACGAAACGCAAAGAGTGCTCGATAACATATAGTTAGAGCAAATATAGATTTTCGCTTACCTCAAAAGTCTGCTACAGGCTGTTTCATCTAAAAAAGAATCTTCAGTATATCGGTTGTGCACTCTTGTTTACGTTATTCATTTCTATTTAACTTCAAAATGCGGCAATTTCGATTTGACTATTCACTAAAGAATATCCCAATACCATCACAGGACGCTTATTTGAAGAATTTGATTGAAAAAGTGGAAACATAGTCAATCGAAATATGGTCTGGAAACTCAGCTAAAGTCTTTGGTCTATCTTTTTGTTCGCCTTTATGCAGTTTTGTGCACGGTGCACGGTCACTGAACACATTGTATTTTAGTATAATGAGCGAATTGTCCAATAGCAACGTTTCACTTCAATCACTCAACCGTGCTATTTAAATATTAATAAACCTAATACAAAGGATGTGCACGGTGTAAGGTACGGTTCAACATAAAATCACAGCTCATTATAGGCGCTTTGAAGTTTGCCGAGTTTCCAGACCATATCTCGATCGACTATGGTGGAAAGTGTAATAAAACGTATGAGATGGAAAGCCAATTTCTTTCTTAAAAACAAACAGAGAGAAAACCAAAACAACCCTTTCGGCCTTGCGTCCAACAAAACACCTCCTTCTATCCCGGAAATAAAACCTTTCGAAGACGACCTTATAAAACTCATCGAAAATATACAATTTCGGCCATATACGAACCAGTTTCAGAAATCATTATCTTGGGCTTCGAATTTGGCTACTATAACTGAAAACAATATTTCAATAATAAAACACGCTAGAAAATCTCTCCTTTTCAATACCGGAATTTCATGGATAAAAAAAGATAGCAATAGTTTGTTTGACGTTACCATGGGTTGTTTCGACGGCGCGGAAGTTTGTGAGTTAGTAGGCCTTTTCATTTTAAGTCACCTAAGTAAGAAATTTGGCAAAGAAAGCATTGGCCTATATAGAGATGACGGTTTAGCTATTATAAAAAGTAAATCAGCACGTTTAGCAGACAAAACAAGGAAAGAACTCCACAAAATTTTCGAGCAGTTTGACCTAAAAATTACCGCCGAATCAAATTTACGCATAGTAAACTTTTTAGATGTAACTTTCGACCTTAACAATGGAAATTATAGGCCCTATAGGAAGCCCAATGACGATCCGCTTTACATAAATAAGCACTCTAACCACCCACCAGCATCAATCAACAAGCGCATTGCACTTCTCTCATCAGATGAACAAGTTTTTCAGGAATCTGCACCCATATATCAGAACGCACTTAGGCACAGCAACTTTGATCATGATCTTAGCTACACTCAACACACAGCACAGCAACCACGCAGGAATAGGCAACGCAACATCACTTGGTTCAACCAGGGCGTCTATAAGATAGGGCGGGGAAACGAGCCGTGTGCCCTGAAGTATGTGTGATGCGCGGGACCCCCCGAATATTCGAACACATTGAGGAGAATTGAGGAGATTATTTACCGGCCCCAGTCCTCGCGCGTCTTTAGCAATGTCTGTCAAATATATTTTTTCCCTTTGCGACGTGTTTGTTCGCATGCAGCAAAAAAAGCTCAAAAAATTAAGTAACAATATTTGTACCAAAGATAGATCTATTAATGGAGTAACCGTCCTTGGATTTGCTAAGTTCTGGTGCCAGGGCAAGTTATTAAATATTTTACAAAACGAGTGCGAGTTGGAACTGTGGAAGCCGCCATGATGAACGAAACGAAAGTTTGCTGGAAGAGAATTCACATTTCTTCTTAATATTTTGGTTTCTGGTGAAGGATGATCATACGGTAAGAAGAACATGTATTCTTTTGTCGATTAAAAATATAAAAGTGACCACAAGACGCTTAACTACCTTTCAAATACGTACATTTTCAGAACATTCGAGCCAGGAAAATTTCTCAACTGTAACCAAATTTTTAGGCTGCAATCAACACGCTATTGCTAAAAAAGCTCAAAAAATTACGCAATGAAATTTGAGAGGAATGAAGTTTAATGCCTTCCAGACATGTCTTTAAAAAAGCTAAGTTCTGGCTCGTTTTTGAGTTAGGAAATAATTAAAACGTTCTATGCGTGGAGCAAAATTAGACAAGGAAGCCATAAATGGCTTCGGCTTCAACATTGGAAATTTTAGTCGTTTTATACTTAAGAATGCCTTCCACCATGTTATATGAACAGTACAACGTATGGATAACAAAACAAAAAACTTACACCAACAATCGAGTCAATAGTTGCAGCATTATAAGAGATTTAATCAACGTCCTTGAATTTCACATGGATTTTTTGTTTTGATCAAAATTTGCAGTTGGCCGCGCTCTCCCCATGCCTAAAGTGCATCACACATGTTTCAGGACGTCAGATTGGCGTTTCACCGCCCTATCTTATAGACGCCCTGGTTCAACCCACCTTTTAGCAAGAGTGTAAGCACAAACATAGGACGTAATTTCCTAAACCTAATTGACAAGCACTTCCCACCACACCACAAGCTCCATAAGATTTTTAACAGAAACACAGTCAAAGTAAGTTACAGCTGCATGAACAATGTTAAGTCAATAATCACTAAACACAATGCACACATATCTAGGAATAACATGCCACAGGATAAGGACACTAGCAGTTGCAATTGTAAGAAAAACACGAATTGTCCACTTAGAAAACAATGCATGACTAGGGACATAGTATACAAAGCAACAGTCACAGTAAACAACACAAACACGATCAAGAATTACATTGGCATGACTTCAACCACATTCAAAGAGCGATTGGCCAACCACACTAAATCTTTTCAGCATAAAAAGCATGCAAACGACACCGAACTTTCGAAATATATTTGGGCATTGAAAGAAAACAATAAGGATTTTAGTATTAATTGGCAAATTTTAAAACATTGTATTTCGTACACGGGAGGTTCAAAACGATGTAATTTATGTTTAGAAGAAAAATTTTATATTTTGAAAGATAAAAACAAGAATCGTTTACTCAACAAAAGAGCAGAAATTATCAGTCAATGTCGTCATCGAAACAAATTCCGCGCAAACAGCGCAACAAAGCCATGAATGCATGTATTGTTTCGCCCCCACACTCCCACGTTCCGACAGAAAGGATATAAGCACCCCCTGTTTTCGAAAATTGCCATCTGCCTGAAGATTCTTTTTTAGATGAAACAGCCTGTAGCAGACTTTTGAGGTAAGCGAAAATCTATATTTGCTCTAAGTATATGTTATCGAGCACTCTTTGCGTTTCGTAGACCAAAACCCACACGTATATATATATATATATATATATATATATATATATATATATATATATATATATATATATATATATAGTTCAATCTACAAACACGTGTTTCGCTGTACTACAGCTCATCAGTGTAGCTTGGAACAATCTGAATGAATTTCGTCAGTTACTTATACACATGCGATCGTCGGTGACAACCGCATGTGGGACAGCATCGGTGAAGTACATTCAGATAGTGTGAAGTGCGCATGGCCCCAGAGTGCTCAAACTTCCACAAGGGTAGTGAGCGTTGCAGCAACGCTAATAGGTACCCATGGCAACTTCACAGAGTGCTCAACAACAAAGTGAAGGAGCGTACATAGTTCAATCTACAGACACGTGTTTCGCTGTACAGCTCATCAGTGTAGCTTGGCTGAATGAATTTCATCAGTAGTTACTTATATATATATATATATATATATATATATATATATATATATATATATATATATATATATATATATATATATATATATATATATATATCGGTTGTTGATAGGTGGGAGTAACACCTTGGCCAACTTTCCTGTTAAAGGTTTTGGCACAGCTTGTAGTGAACGTTGTCTCATTAACTTTAATTTATTTATTAGCCCATATAAATTGGCTTAAAAAAAATATATATATAATTTCAAAATTATTAATTTCTTAAATATCGGGTCAGTATGTGCATCATATCATAGTCAATCGAGATATGGTCTGGAAACTCGGCAAACTTCAAAGCGCCTATAATGAGCTGTGATTTTATGTTGAACCGTACCTTACACCGTGCACATCCTTTGTTTTAGGTTTATTAATATTTAAATAGCACGGTTGAGTGATTGAACTGAAACGTTGCTATTGGACAATTCGTTCATTATACTAAAATACAATGTGTTCAGTGACCGTGCACCGTGCACAAAAATGCATAAAGGCGAACAAAAAGATAGACCAAAGACTTTAGCTGAGTTTCCAGACCATATCTCGATTGACTATGATCATATGCATGCTAGATGGGCGTGCGGGCGGGCGGGCGGGCGGGCGGGCAGGCAGGCAGGCAGGCAGGCAGGCAGGCAGGCAGGCAGGCAGGCAGGCAGGCAGGCAGGCAGGCAGGCAGGCAGGCAGGCAGGTAGGTAGGTAGGTAGGTAGGTAGGTAGGTAGGTAGGTAGGTAGGTAGGTAGGTAGGTAGGTAGTGTAAACTTTCCGGGGGATAAACTTACCAGGTTTAACGACATACATACATACATACATGTCGTAGTTGAAAGGCTAAAACCAGTGAAAATGTGAAACATCAGTATCAGTCTTTTATATATGTCAAATACTTATGTCGCTTAAAGCTCGTCAGTTTTAAAGAGTGATAACAGACAGGTTTGTACCTTATCTATGGGTATTTCTTGAAAGACGTGTACAATCCTGGTAATATGTTAATATATCGAGAATGAAAGAAGCTTCCCCCGGAATACATTAGAATGGCATTGGGCACTCGTGGTTTTGTTTGCGACTGGCGAACGCAACAATGGCGGAGAAATGCGAAGGAGCGAATGGAGCGGTCAATTTTCTTCTCGAAAACAACGACTTTCTGGGCTTAGCTGCATGGCTAATTAAATATGGTCTGGAACAAAGGATTTATAGTCTGCCTAGCGGAGGTGCGAATAAATGTTAAAAGCTTTATATTCAACTTTAATACAATCTCGTCCCCTTAATATGGTCTGGCATGTTGACGATGTTGTGAAATCAGTTTGTAGAGTGCTGTTGGTTCGTGTCTGTTATATTTTACACGAGTGGCGCTCGAGCAGTTTTGCACGTCAGCTCAATAATAAATTCTGTATACTGGAGATTGTAGACTGTCTTCGCATTTTGACTTGGCGTTCAATAAGCAACTATACGAAGAACCCTGGCCATATATTAAACATGATTGTTTAAGTTTTACATGTATCTGTACCTGCGTGAAGTTAGCGCGTGATTGGGCAGACGATTCGCAAGCCTTACATATACATAACCTGAAGCTAGCAACATAATCATCAGACGATCGTAATTTGTAAAGGCAACAAAAACTTTTGTATCTTTACATCCACTTCGCAGATTTTAGTCAATTTTGATTTGGATTGACCACAGGGAGCCCAACTCTGACGCCTGTGATGGTTCTTTTTTTTGTTTTATTATATTAAGCTTCTGACTGAAAACCGAGGCCGCTTAACAGTTGTGTAAGCTGGGATCGTGGCGCTTCTCTAAACAGTTGGTAAAATATGCATATATATATGCAAATTGCAGCGCGCAGTAATTTGAAACTCGAAACAGCTGTGGGCTTCTGTGCCACGTGAATGGCGTGTGACGCTCACTGAAAGCTGAGACAACTAAACATCACACCGCAGGCACGGGGTTCTGCCAACGTCAATTTGTTCGAGCTCAAATTACTAGGAGCTCAGATTCAAGGTGTTCAAAAGGAATTTGTTATTAAACAGACCGGAAAACAATAGCGTAGGGCACAAAGTATTCATGTTTGTCAGAGTTTATAATTGATTTTTTTGCGTTCTTGACAAGAGAAAATGACTCTTTAAGCATCCCTCGAGATTCTATTTTGGGTTGTTTGTCTGAGTATTGGCTTGTATCAAATTAACTTGGGCTTTGCTCAAGAAAATGGGCTGGCAGACTGCGGGGCTAGCAGCTCTATCCGTACACGCAGCAAAAATTGTTATTATCTTTGACTAGAAACTTTGCACTATCCTTGGGATCTAGTTTAATAAGATGCTACAATAAAAATTCAAATCTTTATACAGACGGTCTAGATCACCATAGTGCTTTTCAGTAGAAGTTTGCTATATCACTGCTTTGTGAGAAAGATAATTTTAACCAACTAATGGTGTATTCGACGTCGCGTGTCAGGGGCACAACTAGAAAATTTCGAGGGCAGGGGTTGGACGCAAAAAAAGGGCAAAGTCGCTCAGTATTCTAAACAATTTGGGATACTAGTTATCCTCGTTATGCTTCTTCGAGAACACTCGACAACCACAACAACAATTAGTAAGGGGGGGGTCCGGGGGTCCTCCCCCGGGAGTTTTTGAAATCTAGAACTTCGGAAACACCATTTGCCGCAATTTGAGCGAACTTTTTCATCTAATTCGACAGCGAGTATAGTTGAAATTTTACTGTAAAAACGAAGAAATTATCACACCAACATACCCTACTGGGTGCCAAAATCCAGCTCTATCTATCTATACGATTGGTTCATTTTCGCCATGAGATTCGAAAGCTGAGCCCACAAATTCAGAAAAGCGGTTGTTTTTAGGAAACACTTGGTGTAGCATATTACAAACTGGGTACGAGATTGAAGCCGAACTCTGAGTCTCGCCAGATTTGCGGAGAATTGTATTGCGTACTACAACAGACGATTAATTATTTGTTTATCTAATGTCTAACCTAGTATTAGAGGTCTCACAAAAAGGGCAGGGGTTAAAAAGGGCAGGGGTTGCAACCCCCCCCACCCCCCACCCCCCCCCCCCCCTCTAGTTGCGCCCCTGCGTGTCATTCGGCATTCCTATATTCGCTAATTTGCGTCCAATTCCGCGTTTTATATATCCCCAATTCCGTCATTCCGTTTCCGCAAGTCCGCTTCCGCATTTTATCCCAACCCCATACATGATGTTACCTTAATAGTCATTGTTTATCCTATTAAAACTGCTCGGGCTGCTGTTTAACATATTGAACAACTGAGTTCAATAAACTGATCGTGTATGGACACCATTGTCATACATTATATGTTTTTATCAGTATTCATTACTCGGGCTACCTGTCTGTTGGTAGGCCGTGTCTAGGTTTCAGCTCCCTGTTTGTTTCTGGGTTTTTTTTCAGGTCGCGCAGATGCAGTTTTGCAAAATTTACTTCCGGTAGTATTCATGCTTCCGGTGAGGAATGTTGCTTGCTCAATCATGCGAATTTTTTCTTACAATCGTGCGAGTTTTCTCGTCTTTGGTCAGCTTTGTTTTGGTGAAGGTGTTCTTGGACGTTGATGGTAGTTTTTGGCAGTTCATCAGTAATGTGGTTGACAGTCACTATGCTCACAATCCTTACTTACTATGCTTACAACTGCACAAATAATAGTAATGTATTAAATACTAGTAGGGGCGGTCAAAGCGCCCGATTTCAATCATAATATAGAAACTACATTGTCAGTATCACATTTAGTTGCGTAGTCTCTCTGCGCAATTTTTTGTCGATCACTGACTGTCATAAATTCTTACTTGTTTCGGCATTTCAGTATTTGTAATTTGTGTGCCTATCTGACTACGTTAACTATTCGTGATGAACTCGTATCTCATGAACACTTTTCAGGGTTTAGTTTTAATTTTACGGACTTGTGATAAACGTTTTGGTCTATATGGAGGCGGCGGCGCGGCGAATATCTTACACCAAGCTGGCCAGTACGCCATTTCTCCTAGGTATTGGTATATTACCTTACGGCCATACAATAATAACTCGCGATCGAATGACGATATCCTAGACCTAAAGCCTTTATGTCTGTGATCTAAATCATTCGAGTTTAATTTGTTCGTAGTGTATATGACTATATTAATCAATATCATTCGCTTGAAATGTTAAGCGTTAGATCTTAACGACCGCAACAAGTGAATGTACGTATATAGTCACTGACTAAAGAAAATAAATTGTGTGTATACAGCCATTTACGATCGTATCGTCGATCGAGAAGAGAAACAATATTGTTGTGGTCAAGGTCATGACATGGGCAGTTAATATACAATTATTGGATGAGGTTGAGCATGATATCAAGAATTATCAAGGCCGAGGTTTGTGTTATCTGCCGAAGCCGAAGGCTGAGGCGGATAACACAAACAGAGGCCTTGATAATTCTTGATATCATGCGATAACCGAATTCAATAATTGTTTTATTATACAATTATAAATGTAGAAGCCTTTAGAAAGTTTTTTACAATGTTAGGTAAAAATAGTAAATATTCATACCGTCTTCAGTTCGAGGTTCGCTAACTTTTTTCGCTCAAATACAATTTTCTCTTTCAAACACTGCTTTAAACTCTAACAGCTGTGTGTGTAGCTCGCTTGTTTTTTCTTGGTGGTTTTAGCGTCAACAAAACGTGCCAAATCCGCCGGATTAATCCGCTTCTGATCTTCACTCCTAAAGGCCGGCCGCCATGTTTGTTTTGTTCAAACCGCTGGCCAGCGCGTCATAGCTACAGATAATTTTTGATATTTTGTAGGTAGCAAGATATCAAGAATTGTCTGTAGGTTTTTAGCCAATCACAGTTGAGATTATATCAGTATTGTATAATAATCGCTCTTAACGTGTGTATGCAGTGATTCATTTTATTGTTTAGATTCTTGAGTGTAAGTAGCTGCTTTTGAATCATTTGGTGCGCAAGATTCTTGACTACTTAATAATGAATGAACACAGCACATGCAGCGACATTCACTGAGAAAGAAATTACAGAAAAATAGCTTTCTGGAGGAGATAGATATACGTTACGTATCATATAAAACTGTGCGTCAGTGTTTATCTGACGTAGCCGCACGCAGGCTCTTTGCAACTCGCTCCGGACCTCCGGTTGGGTTTAAAGAATCAGTAGTTATGAGCACCTCGACCCTCTAGGCTCTAGTCTTCTTGAATTCTATTGTCATGCGCAGAAAACTCATATCAACTTATACCTTATTCTTATATAAATAAATTCTCAATTTCAGCCTGAGGTTCTTAATAGGAGTACGTTCTTGTTGGCGGGTTTTTACTGTATTCTATTTTCTTTTCTCGCTCTCTTTGGATTTACCGTCACCATTTTTTCGACAAGAAAATAATGAGAATTAGAATTAATAGATAAGAAAAGCGAAAACCGTGCGATTCATGGCACATTATTCATGTTAAACGGTACATTCGCGTTGGTAGTCACTGACCAAATTCAACGAATACTCGTCGCTAGTTTGGCTCGACGTTTGAAACCTAATATGTATTGGTTGGGCACACGATAGGGCGACGTTTGAACCGGGCCTAAGCGTGTTTAAGTTTATAGCTAGATGGTATGCCCTGTGCTCTCAAACACAAAGTTCTTGAAAGTTTGTTTTTGAGAGCCCAGGGCATACTATGTAGTGCTGATTCAAGGGAAAATCAGCAACAATATGTATTTGACGTTTTAAAGGCGAATATACTATCCTAATGATTTCTTAAAAGAACTGTTTAAAACCAGTTACACCACCACCACGCAAAAACACTGAGGATGAAAATTCGATAATGGGTTTTGCGATTGTTCCGTACATTCAAGGAATTGCGGAACCAATTAAAAGAATATTCGGCAGTTTCAAGGTAAAATTTGCTCAAAAACCTAATTTTTGCAAAACCTAAGGATCGTATTGTGAAAGAACAGGCACGCGTTTAAAAGAGCACCAAAAAGCGGTTTCCTTTTCAAAAAAGGAAAATTCTGCTTTGTCGGAGCACGCGTGCAAAACCAACCATGAGATTGCGTGGGATAATTAAAAAATTATCACTACCAATCCACGGTTGCACCAAAGACGTTGAAAAATTAGGAAGCTTTGCACATCAATAGCGCCCACGCTCCATTAAATCGTGTTGCGCGCGCATCATTTTTCAACAAAACTGGCAAGCTCCACTCAAAGTAAACATCAACAACGTATACATACAGTTTTATTCTGCTGTTGGTTTCAAGTTGGCTTGCTAGCAAGTCTGTTTGTCATTGCTTAGTTTGTGTGGAGCCCACCAAGAGCCCGCCAATTCATTTGCAAAATGATGCGCGCGCAATACCCTGAATTCGCCTATTGCCGGAAGCCTGTTTGCATCTTGTTAATAGATAACTTCATCCATATGAGAGTATAACAACGATCACCCCTGATGAAGACACGAGATCGGAGTGTCGAAACGTTGGGTCATGAACAGTAACCTTTAAGCTACTTTCAAGTTCAACGAGTAGCGTTAAACTATAGGACCATTTATACGGGAGAAAATAAGTCGGCCCGTATAAATGGTCAAGTCGCGACTTATTAGAAATTGACCGAGTGTGTTCGCGACTTAAATATAAGACGCGTCTTAATTAAGTCGTGACTTATTTTCTCCCGTTTAAATGGCCCTAATGTCTGTTACGTGGAAGTTATGTGTGTAATTTTAGGTGTAATAAAACAAACTATTTCTTTGAAAACTTTGATTTTTCAATTTACCTAAGGCGTTCATTCAAAGTCCCAGAAATGTCCTTGAATTTCACGGTTGTTGAACTTTGTGGGAAGTGAAACCTTAAAGTTGCAGGCGCGGCGGAACCGGTACGGCCTTCGTCGCACTTATAATTCTTCTAATAAATAATTCTACCCGTTCATTTTAGTTTGAATTTAACAATTTGTATTAATAACCATAGTCAAATCAGATCGGGAAAAGTGTTGTCTTTTGAGTATTTTATGTACTGTTTAATAAACGAGCAGGAGTGTTTTATCAAATATAAAGACACGAGGCGAAGCCGAGTGTTTTTGTATCTGATAAAACACGAACTGCGAGTTTATTATACGGCTTCAAAAACGAACCACTCGGTAAGTTCATTGGCGTAGTAAGTTTGAAAAATAACCTTGTCTAAGCCGAAAAAATCAAAGCTAAAGTTTATGTAAATCAAGAGGTATCTTTATCACATATAAAGACACTGATTAAACATTAATTTCTTTTGAATTTTCCTCATGAATTATTAATGAGTTTTTGAAATGACGTTTCATAACCTTCAGAATCTAAATTAGCAGTATAATAAGTTATCAGTATCTAAATACTGTTATGTGCTACCCTCAATAAATAAAGTCGCTTACGTACTGAATTCCTCAGCTTTTATCTTATGAATTATTTATTAATAAAGTTGAGAACTTCGTTTGCTAACTCTTTCTATAAGATAAACAAAGAAAATATATAATATAAACATGAGTCAATTATATAAACACTTCTCCATGAAGTGAGAGACGTTTTACGCGTCAACGAATTGCGTGGAATAAATCTTCCGCTCACTACAATTAAGCTTTGTTTAATATTTGAATATGACCGACGAGATGTTTTGATTTTGTTGACTGAACCACAATCTAATAACTAATATTTCTGTAGTTTTCTTTTCTGTTGACTACGGTATGCCTCAATTTTTTTTCATTCAATAATTAGGCTAGCGTATTTTTCTTACTTGCCTTCGAAAGCTTATCGAACCAAGTTGATTGGTTTTGAAATGTGGCACAAGATTGCGCGCCATATTGAATTCATATGGCAAGCTAACTCGCGCATGCGCAGACGTGTTTCTGCGGTGTTTATATATCTAAAGCAATTGTCAAAACTGTGCATGTACATGTACGTGGAAAATAGCCTGTGCCAACTCACTTGTTCGAGGGAAGGGCGACAACAAAAAATTGAGCCTGCAGGGAAAGTAGTCTTACGAATTCTGTTTTAACACTGTTTTAATGCAGATGATCCACGAACATGGAAATCGATATGCATCAAATGTAACAAAGCTCGTGATCTAACTAAATCGATATCGTGTTGTTTTTAGCTTAATGTTTGTAATTATCTTGTGTATCAGTGTAGTTGTATTTGTTGTAATCTTTAGGGACCGCAGTAATTGGCATAAGCTGTTGCGGTTGCCCTGCCAGTTGTTTTTGTCGATGTCTGTACGTATTGTTTGAGCATGGCAAAGCAAATAAAATAAAATAAATTACGGCTTCCCATTGACGTGAGAAGTCAACAAGCAAAGACTGATCAATAATATGAGAATAAACAAAAAAAATTATTTTTGAACGCCTTGGAAGTTTTGACTCTCAATAAATGGGATTATGGGGCAATGCTTACCCATTGAGCTCTATCTATATATAACTGGAATGATATCTTTGTGGCAATCTTGTTCCAAGAGCCCGCGATCCTTTTGGGCCTGAAGTACGTATAGTTCCAGTCTTCTACGCGGTCTGGTCAAGTCTGATCCAGTCAAAAGACCGCGTAGGAGACTGGAACTATACGTACTTCAGGCCTACATGTCCGTCATGTTTGACTTCAATCTTTGTCCGGTGAATGAACAGACAACTTGTAACTACTGCGCATACGAGTAGGTACTATGTCGGCATGCAAGGTTTTCCGATGTTAGTTAAGTAACAATAGAATATTCTTTGGGACCAATCACATATCAGAAAGTTTTTACGATCACATCCCGAGTCAGTCCGAGCAGTCTGACCGAGTGGATACATGTACGCCCAAGTGTGTCTATTTTTTTACTTATTTTAAACTGTTTTTATTGAGATTCCACTCTTATTCTTTCTTCTGAATGTCAGTTGAAAAATGAAGGGGCATTCGTCCATCCCTCTTTTCCAGCAAACATGTCAGTACATGTGTGCGATACATATATCTAATTGACATGTACTGTTTTTGTTCTCTTTTGTTAGCTAATGATGTTACTGCTTTAATTATCTTTCAGAGAAACCTACTGCCGTCATAACATGTTCTTCTTCTCTCCCTGTCGAAGAAGGTGAAGATATTACGTGTTTATGTAGCGCTACTGGAGGCAATCCTCCTGCTACAGCATCATGGTCGAGAAATGGAATGCTGATCAATGGAACTGGATATTTGAAGAAAAACTTGATTTTTAAAAATATCAGCAAAGAAGACACTGGAACTTATAACTGCACTGTTAGGAGTCACAATTTAACTGATACAAAATTTATCAACATCACAGTGAAGTGTAAGTATGCACAGTAATTACTACTTATTGATCGAGCGTGAGGCCTGTACAAGTGAAATATTCGACCGACGTCGTGCAGAAAACGGAGGTCCGATATTTCACTAGTACTGACCGAACACGCGAGGTCAATAAGTTGTTTATTATATGACTAGCTCAAACTCATTAATAATTCATGAAGAAAACACAAAGGAAATCAGTACCGTGTCTGTGGTTTGGATATCGGAGGAAGAAATTACATAAATTAACTCTTTCTTGTCCGAATTGGTCTTTAGTATTTTATTCTGGCTAACGCCAGACGATTTTATTCACCTCTGGGGAAGCCCCCGAACAGGAATGAGTTAAGCAATTTTCTCTTATAAGACGCCTACGTTAGGCGTTCACTCGGGCTACTGGCATTGCGCAAAGTAGAGATCTCCGCAGAGGCTCTATATCTCTCTCCTACGCAGAGGTTAAATTTCGGTGATTGGAGGTTTCGGGGGTCGTCGGAGATGCTCGGAAGCGTCAGCTGGACATAAGTAGTGCGGGCGAAACTGGTCCAATCACTGCAATGGGAAATAACATTTAGCCTCTGCCAGATTTCTGGCGGTTTCTTGCACAAGATGTCGGTTTCTTGCATGACTTGCTAATTCACGGATAACTAAGCCATCCACGTCTATATTAGTAACATATTTGTTGGTATGTGATTATGACATGTTTATAATATGTCTTTTTTGTAAAAAAGACAAAATATACTCAGTTTTGCCGTTTAATATATCAGACGAAGACTGACGAACCAGAGGATAACATACTTATATCGGCCGACGTGTAGCTCACATTGAAACAACGAACTTTCCTAGTTTCTCCACACATTCAATTAACTGTGGTCGTGTAACCTTCTGCTATATTCGACATGATTTCTACAACCTGCATTTCCAAAAGTTATTGACACCCCCCTGATGCCCCCATATTGACACAAAAATCTGGCAGAGGTTCTTTTTTCTCTTTCTCTTTCGCTATCCGCCCGCACTCCTTATGTCCAGCTGCCGATTTCGACGCATCTCCGAAATATCCGATCTCCGAAAGAACCTCTACGGAGGAGAGAGGCTCTCTACCGCGCCAGCAAAGGTGGGAGTGGGCCGAGGTAGATCAGATCGACGATGGGTGAATGTGGTGCATACTTCACAGTATCCTGAGTAAACAGCGGTCTCCTCTCGCTCGCCCCTCGCGGAAGAGACGTCTGAGCAACGAGCCAAGAAATTCCATACTGATGACGTAAATCTACCGACATTCGGGTAGTAGCGCTGATTGGTTACTTTGTAATCATACGATAATTAATTCAAAACTCGGCTGACCAAGATCAACTCCGACATCATTCCTGTCTGAAATAACAAAGTTAAAGCTTAGTTTTTGCCAACAAAGAAAAATAGATAGATACTTTGCTAAAGCGAGTTTGAATTGCAATGAACAGGAACATTTTCCTATCGAAATTGAACGATTTTACAAGACATCAAGCGCCACTTCCTGTCGAGACTTCATACTGTTGAATGAAATTTGAAACTTTCGTTGCTACGTTACGACAGTTTGAAGTCTCGACAGGAAGTGGCGCTTGATGTCTAGCAAAATCGTTCAATTTCGATAGGAAAATGTCGCTGTTTATTAGTGCAAAGTTTCACAGAAACTTTGCAGTATTGTGATGAGGGGCGAAAATTCACACGATAGATAGATAGATAGTGTAAACTTTCCGGGGGGTAAACTTACCAAGGTTTAACGACATACATACATCGTAGTTGACAGGCTAAAACCAGTGAAAATGTGAAAAACCAGTATCAGTCTTTTATATACGACAAATACTTATGTCGCTTAAAGCTCGTCAGTCTTAAAGAGTGATAACAGACAGGTTTGTACCTTATCTATGGGTATTTCTTGAAAGGCGTGTAAAATCCTGGTAATATCTTAATATATCGAGAATAAAAGAAGTTTCCCCCCGGAATATATTAGAATAGCACTGCGCACGCATGGTTTTGTTTGCGACTGGCGAATGCAACAATGGCGGACAAATGCGAAGGAGCGAATGGGGCGGTCAATTTTCTTCTCGAAAACAACGACTTTCTGTGCTTAGCTGCATGGCTAATTAAATATGGTCTGGACGAAAGGATTTATAGTCTGCCTAGTGGAGGTGCGAATAAATGTTAAAAGCTTTATATTCAACTTTAATATGGTCTGGCATGTTGACGATGTTGTGAAGTCAGTTTGTAGAGTGTTGTTGGTTCGTGTCTGTTATATTTTACACGAGTGGCGCTCGAGCACTTTTGCACGTCAGCTCAATAACAAATTCTGTATACTGCAGATTGTAGACTGTCTTCGCATTTTGATTTGGCGTTCAATAAACAACTATACGAAGAACCCTGGCCATATATTAAACATGATTGTTTAAGTTTTACATGTATCTGTACCTGCGTGAAGTTAGCGCGTGATTGGGCAGACGATTCGCAAGCCTACATAACCTGAAGCTAGCAACATAATCATCAGACGATCGTAATTTGTAAAGGCAACAAAAACGTTTGTATCTTTACATCCACTTCGCAGACTTTAGTCAATTTTGATCTGGATCGACCACAGGGAGCCCAACTCTGACGCCTGTGATGGTCCTTCATTTTTTTTTTGTTTTATTATATTAAGCTTCTGACTGAAAACCGAGGCCGCTTAACAGTTGTGTAAGCTGGGATCGTGGCGCTTCTCTAAACAGTTGGTAATATATGCATATACAGGTATGCAAATTGCAGCGCGCAGTAATTTGAAACTCGAAACAGCTGACGCTCACTGAAAGCTGAAAGCTCACTGAAAGCTGCCAACGTCAATTTGTTCGAGCTCAAATTACTAGGACACAGAATGGCCAGACGCCCACAGCTGTTTCGAGTTTCAAATTACCGCGCGCTCCAATTTGCATATATATATATATATTATATATATATGCATACATATATTACCAACTGTCAAAAGAAGCGCCACGATCCCAGCTTACACAACGAACTGTTAAGCGGCCTCGGTCTTTAGTCAGAAGTTCAATATAATAAAACAAAAAAGAGGAAGGACCATCACAGGCGTCAGAGTTGGGCTCCCTGTGGATCAACTGGACCTCACACGATACATATTGGTATCGGAATTCTTGTGATGCGCCAAGATTTTTACGCAAAAATTTCGAGGAGTTCAAAAAGAACTTGTTATTAAACAATAGCGAAGGGCACAAAGTATTCATGTTTGTCAGAGTTTATAATTTATTTTTTTGCATTCTTGAATCCCTCGAGATTCTATTTTGGGTTGTTTGTCTGAGTTTTGGCTTGTATTAAATTAACTTGGGCTGGCAGGCTGCGGGACTAGCAGCTCTGTCCATACACGTGGCAAAAATTGTTATTATCTTTGACTAGAAACTTTGCACTATCCTTGGGATCTAGTTGCAATTCAAACTCGCTTTAGAAAAACTCTCTATCTTTCTTTGTTGGCAAAAAGTAAGCTTTAACTTTGTTATTTCAGACAGGAATGATGTTGGAGTTGATCTTGGTCGAGCCGAGTTTTGAATTAATTATCGTATGATTACGAAGTAACCAATCAAAAGCTGTACCTGGATCTCGATAGATTTACGTCATCAGTATGGAATTTCTTAGCTCGTTGCTCAGACGTCTCTTCCGCGAGGGGGCGAGCGAGAAGAGGTGGCTGTTTACTCAGGCTAACTTCACAAAGGTGGACATATTTACGATCAAGGAGTTGTCAGCCACATCACTGTTAAATACACTACAAAATCAGTTTCGCAATCTACCAACAATGTGCAAGAACACATTGATCAAAAGGCAATGTTGTTCAACTTTTTGTCCAACTCCAAAAGCAAGAGGAGCAAAGAACTTACAACATGCCCCACAGCCTCACTCCATCACACGGCTAACAACTCACCGGAAGTATGAATAGTAGCGGAAGTAAATAGTGCAAAATCGTAACACCCGAACACCTCGAAGTTTGTTCAAAAACCTCTGCTTCGCCGGGAAGTTACTAGCACATTATTCTTGGCGTTCGTTTTGAGTTAGCTGTGTCTTTACTCGTGCCCAGTCCATTTACCGAGCTATGTATCGGCCTCCTCGGAAAGCCCTCGTTGCATCATGGACAGGTCACACCACTGACCTGTATATAACTGGACCGCTTGCTCGCATTATCTTTGAGTTATGAAAAGTGTGGCCATTTGAACGTGCCGTCAAATGGCGAATTTGAGTCCTTCTGACCACACTTTTTTGGCAAGAGCAAGCGGTCCAGTTATATACAGGTCAGTGGGTTACACACGTTTTCATGAGGGCTTGCAAGATCCTGTAAAAAATTTGGCAAAACTTGGCACGGAATAATTTTGCATAATTAACTACCCATTGTTAATATTCATGGCTATATCCGAAGTTTTAAAGAACATTGAATACTTATGACATATGAATCCTAGCTTTAAAATGAAGGAATTGTTGAAAAAAGCAATTGCGGTTGATCTTTGTCATCTTTCAGCCGGAATAATCAACGAAAATGCACCTTTAGTCTACGGAGGCTTTTGGGTTTATACTTTTTCGGTTTCCACAACAACTGAAACTTGAATTACGCTACATTATAGCCTACAATTTAACACAATTAATATTAATCTCATTAACTCTTGGTCAGCTGACAGTCGATAGCTAAATAAACAAAAACGAAAAACCTGTACTTTCCTGACCGTGGAATTTGCCTTCGTTCGGCAGATATTTTTTCTTCAATTCATTTTTGTCGCTAAAAATACTATTGGCAGAAGGTCGGTAACTCTGAAACATACTGGTTTCTTCATTGTCAACTGTAAGAAAGTGTAGACCGAATTTCCTGGTGGATCACAGAGTTAAAATAACTCGGACGTACGTTTGTTCATGGTTTGTCGGACAGCCGCCGGAAACCATTTTGTTTACAGGATCTTGCAGGCCCTCTCAAAACTGTGACCTGTCCATGATGCAATGAGGGCCTGCCTGGAGGAGGCAGGCTATGTATAGCGTCAAGGTCTCGATTTGGTGAAAATTGTGTTTGTGCGAAAAACGTACGAATGTACGGATTTCTGTTCGCATATTACGCAATCGCTTCGCAAATGATTCCCAGCCTGCGTGCAGGCGCTCATATTGCCGAAAGTATGTAAAGCATGTTTGGTGTAGTGTGAGGAACACATCCACATGCTTTCTTCGAATTAATGTGGTTTGATAATAGCAAAAATGTATAAATAACCCTTTCGACGATTCATTATGCACATATGACGTCAAAATGTTTAATTTACATATCAAACAAACTGAAATATCTCAACAACGAAGCAAGGAAACGAAAAACTACGAAACATGTTACGTTGTCATTTTAAGTGTTCTTTCAAATAAGGTAGACGCCCCAATCTAGTCTTCTCGGTAACAATGCCTTATATTGTTCTTATACGTCATAAGGCATTGTTACAGGGAGCCCGAATTTCTTCAAAAATAAATTAGCCATGGCAAACTTTGAGAGTTCATAGATCGAGAACTACACATCAGATTTTCTTAAAATGTTTGTCGAGTGCTCGAGCCTCCCGCCATGCTCTTTTATTCATTAAAGCGAAAACATTGCAAATTCTCTATTCGTGTGTTTAGATGAACCGAGGGATATTTATTTCTCAAGCAACGAACCGAGCAACAACGTTACTTCTGGCAATACCGTGAAAATTACTTGCAAGGCTGATGCTTTTCCTGAAGCCTCCTACAGTATCTCATTTAATGGTTCTCAACTCACTGATGCTGTTAACGGGGTGTATACCATCAGTTCAGTAAATGATAGTCATGCTGGAAATTATACATGCGTGGCAAACAACACTCTTGGTAGTGTTTCATCACATTTTGTCTTGACCGTAAAAGGTAAGTTTAAAAACGTTTTATTTGAATGGTTGGGCCTAGTTTATACAGCGTGTTATATGAGCGCACCGAACTAATTAAGAGACTCCTACGTTCTCTGTTTCGGCAGTATATCTAACCTTACTATATTTCCATTGTTGTTTCAACACTGCCTACGCAGCACACTACTTTTATTTCACTATTTTAATTAAGAGAATAATTTTTTCTATGTCGCGTGTTACATACACATCTTTTGAAATATTTCCCAATCTCTAAATGCATTTAAGGTGGCTCCCTATGGTAATTTTAAGAAGGGACTGGTAACGAATATGACGTCAGCACATGCGTAAATAGCAATATAGTCGAGTTGATATTCTGTCACGTCAGCAGCGGTCCGAGCGATACAAATTCTCAAATATCACACATTTGCTTCGGTAAAATTCTTTAAAATTTTGTGCATAAAGAAACAGGAAAAACTTATTGAACAACTACTTAGTTTTTTAAAAAATGCATAAGACATAACTTTTTTTAATCCATTAAGTTTATAGCGAAAAATCTGTCTTGACGACTTTCCAAGTGTAGTTCTCCTTCTGCAGTCCAGTTTACAGAATAGTTATGTATTAGTTATTTTATAGACAGCAATAACCATAGACTGACTGAACGTAACAAACCATGGAAAAACTAAAACTCTAGGGAGCCGCCTTAAAAGGTTTGTTGAATGTACAAGCTAGACAAAAATGCTAAACTAGAGAGGTTGTGAGTGGGGAACCAAAACGAAAATGTTGTTTGAACTTGAGACAATTTTGCTTTGATTATTGTAAATATGGCGGATTCAACATTTCTCTATCACACCTACATTCATAATTATGGAAAATTGCTACCTTTCAATGTGTTTCCCAATTCCCAAATGCAGTTAAAAAGTATGTTGACTGAATAAGTTTGACAATAAGGCTAAAATAAAGAAGTTTTGAGTGGGGAACCAAAAACGAAAATTGTTCGGAGCGCTTTTCACAAAAATACGTGAGAGAAAAAAATTGTTATCTTCTTACAGTCAAAATGGAAATAGCTTCCCACTTCTGTTTCTGTAGTTTGTTGTGTATTACTGTATTACTGTATAGCCACTACTAAAGCGTGAGAAATATCTAGCGATAATTCTTGATTTATATTTGTTTGTTGGTATCGATTTGTGAGAAACATTCGCCATATTATGATTAAATTCCACAAAAGCTAAATTGTACTTTTTATTCACATTTTTCGACAAAAAAATTTTCATACGCTACAGTAGCGACTACCGCTACAGTAGCAACTATGTGAGATGACGTGGGTGACTACAACTACCAGAATGCTTTGCCAGTATTCTTGGGTTTCAGTTAAAAGGGATGACTCAAAGGGACCTGTCCAGTCCTTTCGCGGCTTTTCCAAAATATGTCAACAAATATGTTTTCCCAAAAAGCTAGGGGGTAAACCAGATTTTATGTTGTGGTTAGGGTATCAAAAAGATTGTTAAAATCTTGGCACTCACTGAAACTCGACGACAAATTTGGGGGAAAAACCCAAATTTGACGACATATTTTGGAAAAGCCGCGAAAGGACTGGATGGGTCCTTTTGAGTCATCCCTTTTGAGTCATTGCAAATGGCTTATTGCAATTTCTTCTGCTCAGCCAGATTTCAAACTTTATACAGCCAACTAGAAGGGTGATTACATGGACTGGGCTGACCCAGCTGGCCCGGATAATTTCAGCGCCCAAAATTCGCAATTATCAAGTAAATGTTGCTTCATTTGAGCAAAGTTACGTTAGTTTTACTTCAGTTTTACACTGCTATTTATGTCGATGCAAGTTTTTGAAAGTATCGTTAATAAAAAATTGTTCTTGTCTTAGCTAACCCGCGAAAGCGTCTTCATTAATTAATTTATTAAGTCTTCAACATGATCACGAAACACACAAACAACGTTTTGATGTTCTATTTCAGTTCCTTTCAGCACTATTTATTCACACAGGCAAGTAAACGAACGCGTATCGAAGCGAGTTCAACAGTTTTTCAGCACGCTTTGCCAGGACGAAACGATTACATTTCCCGGTTAACCGGCAAACTGGGCTGAGCCGCTTGCCCCTAGGAGATCGATGTAATCGAAAAGTTAGGGCACGGGCTTGCCCGTTACGTGTAATCACACATTGACAGAGTGAGACTATCTGAATAGTTTTCCAAAGAAATTTCTTTAGCCCAAGTGAAGGCCTGAGTGGGCAAAAAATCTTGAAATTTTGTCGCAAAAAGACGTCTTGTTTAAAGCTTAAAATAACAAAGTAACATCTTTTGCAGTTTTTCGTTTCCTTGCTTTATTGTTGAGATATTTCAGTTTGTTTGATATGTGAATTAAACATCTTGACATCACATGTGCATAACGAGTTTACCAGGCAGAGAAAGTTATATTGTTGCTATTATCGTTGTCATATTATTAGTGGGTGGGATCGTTGGTTTGAAAGAAAAGATAAAAAAATCTAATCACGTAATCTGGAAAACTCAGTTTCCATCTATAGCGTAGCCGGTTGTTAACCAATTTATAAAGTCTGCGTTGTAACTCTGTCCTCAGAATTAAGTTCAAAATGTATGTCCGCATAGCGCTCCGTCGTGATGACGTCACTATTTCAGTTTGCCCGCTTTTACCCACAATTCTTGCAGTCTGAACATTAGATAATGGCTCAGTTTGCAATCATTTGAAAATCAATTTTGGCTTGTTTGTCCGCATTTTGTTATAAATAGCAGCTCGACGGTACGCTATTCCGTACTCAACCAGACACTTGCTAAAGAGAGCGGTGCCCTATTTAACGCTAAAAACGTCACGTCAAAAACATCGCTTATCGATCCAGCTCGAACGAATAAATCCACAGGCAGAAAATAAAACGGCCCTAAATTTACCTTCCCTTTTTAGCTACGGTATTTATCTCATTTCCTGCCCGGGTACTCTCACTAGTTTGCGAAATAAATTAGTCTTCCTTCCTCGCGGTGGTCATTTTTTTTCTTTTTGTGTTCATTGTTGTTTATTCGTGTGTTTAGATAAACCGATAACTACTACTTTCGTAACTGTCAGAGTGAGCAGCACCGTCACTGTTGGTGATAAAGTGAACACAACTTGTAAGACTTTAATAGATTGGCCTTCAGTTATTAGCTAGGCAATATTTTTTATTAGTTCACGATCACCTCGGTTTTCTTTGATGTACTGTGGTTATTTATTTATAATAGTTTCTCCCAACCACGCATAAATCAAGTTAATTGCCCCCGGGCTAATATATATTAGCCCGGGGCAATTAACTTGATTTATGCGTGGTCGGGAAAATAAGCTTTAATCAATGGTCACAAATGTGATAAAGGTTTTATCATCGCGACTGAAGTGTTTTTTAGACAACCTCTGTGATAATGAACTCAGTATCTCAGTTTTCTTAGGCAACCTCGGTGATAATGAACTCAGTATCTCAGTTTTCTTAGTCAACCTCTGTGATAATGAACTCAGTATCTCAGTTTTCTTAGTCAATCTCTGTGATAACGAACTCAGTATCTCAGTTTTCTTAGTCAACCTCTGTGATAATGAACTCAGTATCTCAGTTTTCTTAGTCAACCTCTGTGATAACGAACTCAGTATCTCAGTTTTCTTAGGCAACCTCTGTGATAACGAACTCAGTATCTCAGTTTTCTTAGTCAACCTCTGTGATAACGAACTCAGTATCTCAGTTTTCTTAGGCAACCTCTGTGATAACGAACTCAGTATCTCAGTTTTCTTAGGCAACCTCTGTGATAACGAACTCAGTATCTCAGTTTTTTTAGGCAAACCCCTGTGATCTTGAACTAAGTAGGTTATCGTTTTGAAGAATTTTAACAAAAATTTCTTTAGATAATTCTTTAGATTGTTTCTGTTGGTCGAGAAATCATTTTAGATTATCGTTGAATAAATATAAACGATAATCACTGAGACTGAGGTGACTAATTGTTTTAGTAAAATTTTAGGCCTGAGAAGAATAACCAAGAAATTTAAAACAGACGTCTTTAACTGTCGTAGTTTTGTCATGTAAATTTAAATAATGCTCATTGTTCAACTTCACGCTTTGACAGCTGTCTAAGCCTTCAATTCCACATAGTGATTAAAACCGACCCAAAGTTCAAATAATTTTATGACTAAACACTTTCTCACCTTCAAATAGTTCCAACTTAGAGCTTTTCTGTGTATACAGTCTCTATCTGTTGAGTTTTTTTGACGATTTGTTAGGCTTAAAAAAGAATAGTCGCTGCAGTCGCCATTTTTAAAATAATTACACCATTGATTAGACACCATCCGTCAAAATGATGATTCCGACATTTTCCAACACAATTTTTTTCCCCCGGCGAAATAGGCAGTTCAGCTCGACCAATCAGAGGACGAGAAATTCAATAGTTACTTCTAAAATTTTACTAATATATATTAGCCCGAAGGCAATTAACTTGATTTATGCGTGGTTGGGAGTAATTATAAACAACCGCGGTACATCAAAGAAAACCGAGGTGATCTGACGATCACAAAATAGTAAAAACAAACCCACCAAAACAATGCAGGACCACCGAATTTCCCTCAGATTTTTGAAAATACTAACTTCAGCATAGTAGATTATATACTAAAGTTGTGATGATGAGTAAAACGGTTTTTTGTTGCTTTATTAGCTCGACCAACATCAACACTAATCATGCCTACAAGAACGGTCAATCCATCGCCTTCAACGTCTACAGCTGTCCCAGGTACTAAAAAGCCAGGTATAGTAGACATATAAATGATATTGGGCATTTCACTCGATTACATAGCATGTTCTAAGGATTTGGGGTGAAGGAAAATTCGAGTGAAATGCCCAATATCATTTATAATATACCCAATTCTCTCCTGGCATTACCACCTTATTATATATACAGAACTCGCGATCAAGCTCTCGGCAACGGCCTCCGTGGCTCAGTGGTCAGAGCATTGCACTAGAATCGCAAGGTCGTTGGTTCAATTCCTGCCGGAGGGCCTGTGTAGTTGCATTTTTCGCAACTGCTCCCGGTTTGGTCTTAAAATGTATATATTCTACACTCGAATTTTCCTTCACCCCAAATCCTTAGAACATGTATAGTAGACATAGTTAGGCCCCTGTGACTTAAGGTGGCTCCCTACGGTTTCTTGATATGTCGAGTTTTGCTGATTTTATTGACGACCAAAGTTAAAAATGCTGTTTTTCGACCAACATTCGGACAAAATAAGTCATAAAACCGAAACCAGGCAGTAAATAAAAAAAACGCTGACACCATTTTGCTAGAAATTTATTTTGGAATCGAACTGCGAAAAAAATTGAACAAAATGAAATGATTTGTTCTTAAGTCGCCCCGAGTGAAGCTCTCTGGTTTTACTTGAAAAATTTGCAACTATTATTGGCTTGTGTTTATCGCAACATAAATTCTGACGATTTGGGAGCGCTTTACCGAAATCATTTTGCAAACTTTAATAATGACCTCAACTCTTTCCTGTCTGAATCGGTCTTTAGTATTTTATTCTGGCTAACGCCAGACCACAGATAATGGAAGGGGGAACTGGATAGGAAACTTACGAAACCGGCAACGATGTTTGCACAACTTAATTATTCACTTATGAGGGTTAATGCACTTAACAGGTGGTCCCACATGGCTAAAATCAGACACTGCTGAACTGAAGTGATATTACACTATTGTTTAATTTTAGCAATAGCTGATTCTGGCCATGTGGGACGACCGTTAGGTGCATTAGCCCCTTATAAGTGTATAATTACCATAGCAAGTTGTGCAAACATCGCTTCCGGTTTCGCAAGTTTCCTATCCAGTTCCCCTTCCATTATCTATGGCCAGACGATTTTATTCACTTCTGGGGAAGCCCTCGAACAGGAATGAGTTATGAACTATCTCTCTGATAAGTGAAAAACAAGATTTGTGCACGCTGAGGACCATCTCAAGATAAAATCACAGCTCATTATAGCGCTTTCAAGTTTGCTGCGTTTCCAGACCATTTCTCGATTGACTCCATATAGCACTACGCGTGGCCTCGTACAACACGTTGATAATTTTAGCGATAAAAATGCACTCAAATTTGCAAGTAAAACATTCTGTTGTGTTAATTACTTCATTGGACATGTATTCAGGTATTTCTTGATTTTCATTTGTAATAATATACTGGGCAAAATTACTTGATTATGATTGGCTAATGAAGAGGGAATTTTTTTTTGTAATTCAGGGCAAAATTACTTGCACTTGATTGGTTCCTTCACTTCCTTGATCAGCAGTACTTGCATGCATGCATGTGATTGGTCGCTTGATTACTTAGCAACAGTGAACCTTAGAGGACTACATTTTTTCAACAAGTCTGCAAGGTTTTTCGGTCTGAAAATGCTTTTTTGTTTACTTTGAACTAATTTAAACTATTGAAGGAGTATAAACTATTAGTGAAAATGAATACACTAGAAAATTTACGAGCTTTTACCTGTTTTTGTAAAGGACCCGTTTACACGAGACCGCACGAATTTTTATCTCGACGAAAATTTGTCCGGATGGTTACGTTTACACGGTCCGCTAAAATATTCGTTTACTTAACATTTCCATTTACACGGAGTCGTATTAGACGTACGTTCGAGGAGACCTGTCGGGGTTATTAGGTAAACTTTTCGGGTTAACGAGGGTAAATGGGTTAGTAAACAGTGGGGATTGGTCTTGTGGCATGTCTAAGGAAACACCGAAACGAGCCACCATTATGTAACAACGTTTTGGTGTTTATAAAATTTAGTTTGGTCGTTTGGAAAGGTAATTATGTCAGGAATTGCCTAAAAGCATTATGAAGGCGGCGTTCAGGATCTCGGCAGCCGAAATAGTTGTCCACAGAAGCACTGATAGCAGTATAAAACAACTTTCTTCTTCGAACTATTTATTTTCCTTGATAGAGCATACGCTGTTATTTTCAAGGAGGCGGTTTAACTCCAAATGAGGGGTTAAAAAAATTGGTCTAGAATAATTCGTTTTGGGGACTTAAATAAACTCCACATTCGGAGTTAAATTAACTCCTTGTTATTAGAGTTAAAATGAGCGTATCGAAAAAGAAGAATCCAAGTACTAACCCCTGCCGCCCAGGCTTAACTTGCTTTGACTTACAGTCCGACGCCTAACCATAGTCAATCGAGATATGGTCTGGAAACTCAGCTAAAGTCTTTGGTCTATCTTTTTGTTCGCCTTTATGCATTTTTGTGCACGGTGCACGGTCACTGAACACATTGTGTTTTAGTATAATGAACGAATTGTCCAACAGCAACGTTTCAGTTCAATCACTCAACCGTGCTATTTGAATATTAATAAACGTAAAACAAAGGATGTGCACGGTGTAAGGTACGGTTCAACATAAAATCACAGCTCATTATAGGCGCTTTGAAGTTTGCCGAGTTTCCAGACCATATCTCGATTGACTATGGCCTAACCCACTGCACCACTTGTGCTTGCTTACAATAACAGAGATATTTAAGTAATGTTTACAACACGAGCGGCCGTGTTGTATTGAATATACAATCACGAGCCAAAAAACAACTTGTGAAGTGAATGAATAGTAAAAATCCCTTTGGGATATTGAGATGCTAATTAGTTACAAGCACTAGTGGTTGTATCAGAAGAGTATACATCCACTAGTGGTTGTAACTAATTAGCATCATTGGTTTTAGTTTGTATGGGGTTTACAGGGGTAACATGTGACGTAATTTTTGAAATTGGATTGGCTGCAAAAGTCATGAATTAGTAATGAATTTCACAATGTATATAACATAAAGTCGGTATATACTTAAATAGTATTTTTGCTGTTTTTGAAGGGAATACTTTAATATTTTTCATTAATAAAACAAAATAACTCATTTTGATAAAGGTCATAATTTTTTTCGGTTTTTTCCCCCAATTTTTGTGTGTGCGACAAAAAAAAACACACAGAAACGGAGCCGAAACCTAGACTTGATGTACCACAGGTAGCCCGAGTAATAAGGAAATAAGTGCGAGGCTAAATCTCGCTAAGCGGGCCAACTCGCTTACCAGGACCATATGAACAGGCCCTTAGAGATCTGGAAACTAATCTATTGCTATGGCAACACTAAAATTTCAATGACGTTGCTCAGTTTAGTGGTCTCTATCCGCATGTAAAGTTTCCATTGATTTTGTTCAATAATCAGAGATATACACAATTTTCTAATATGTTAAAATGTTGTGCAAACAAATTGACGTAACAAATCATCTCACTTGCACATCTGATTGGCTGGGCCCCGTGTATTTATAAGAGTATGAAGATCATGAATGACGTGAAATGGCGTGGAGTGGCGTCACCTGGCGGGAAAAGCCTGCAGCGAAGATTCAGAACTATCCCAACATTTAGTTTGTTTTTTTCTTCATATTTTATAAAACGAATAAAATATACCACTCCTGTGCATATGTACTCTTATAAAGGTACATTTGTCGTCATTTGAACACGAAAGAAGCGCCTCCACTCAACTTCTTTCGATCGTGTTCAAACGACGCTCTACCAACTGAGCTACGCGGTCAACGCCGGAGAAAGTCGAGTGAATGAAGTTTAAATACTGAAAAGATACGCAAGAGTCCCATTGGCTAATCCCTTTTAATTAGTAACTTAGGCCTGGTGTTTCTGCAAAATATCGCATCAGACGCGCTCAACTTGGTATTTTTATGGCTTTTATATAGTTATTTAATGCAGGGCTGTGATATTTTGAACTCCGATGCCGATGGGCTTTCATGTTGACGACTTTTGAATGATTTCAAGGAGAAAAGAGGTGAGTGTCAAGTGACATGGCATAATATTTGCACACGGCATATTGTCAGTTGTGAAACAAGATGGCTAGTAATTTTAGAACTACTCATCACTAAAATATATTGTGTACGTATGTTATCACATGTTGAATGAGCTACCATTTGATGTATAGTTCAAGTTTCTCCGTTAAGTAAAACTCGATAAAATGTCCAAAATCTGCGAACCGCTGTTCGAAATATAAAATATTACAAATAAACAGGAAGTTGACTTCTCACAAGTGTTAATAGAGAATCTTAGAATTTTTTAAATGATATAACAAATGAGATATATATCAAACAGAAGCTATTGAAAAATGCTATTTGGAGTTGAAATTTCTAGGGAAATATTCTTAAAATGGGGAAACGTCGGTCATTTGATTCATTGTGTGAACGTGTTTATATGAATCAGCCATATAAACACATTCACGCCATAAATCAAGTGACCGACGTTTCCCCATTTTAAAAATATTTCCCGTTTAGCAAAAACTAGAAATTTCTACTCCAAATAGCCTTTTTCAATAGCTTCTGTTTGATATATATATATATATATATATCTCATTTGTTGTATCATTTAAAAAATTCTAAAATTCTCTATTAACGCTTGTGAGAAGTCAACTTCCTGTTTATTTGTAATATTTTATATTTCGAACAGCGGTTCGCAGATTTTGGACATTTTAACGAGTTTTACTTAACGGAGAAACTTGAACTATACACCAAACGAAAGCTCATTCAACATGTGATAACATACGTACACAATATATTTTAGTGATGAGTAGTTCTAAAATTACTAGCCATCTTTTGTTCCACAACTGACAGGATGCCGTGTGCAAATATTATGCCATGCCACTTCGCACTCACCTCTTTTCTCCTCGGAATCATTCAAAAGTCGTCAACATGAAAGCCCATCGGCATCGGAGTTCAAAATATCACAGCCCTGCATTAAATAACTATATAAAAGCCATAAAAATACCAAGTTGAGAGCGTCTGATGCGATATTTTGCAGAAACACCAAGGCCTAAGTTACTAATTAAAAGGGATTAGCCAATGGGACTTTTGCGTACATTCTGTACGCAGAAGTCCAAAAAGTTACTGCTTCAGTAGCGGCTCTCTTTCAACTCCGCCCACTCCGCGCCCGCGCCTCCCAGAGAGCCTGCTTCGCAGGCTAAACAAACATGGCCGCCGGGACCTTAGGAGTGACGATCAGAAGTGAATTAATCGGCCGGATTTGGCAAGTTTTGTTGACACCAAAACCAAAACCAAACAACCAAGCGAGCTACACATACAGCTGTTAGAGTTTAAAGCAGTATTTGAAAGAGAAAATTGTATTTGAAAGAGAAAAAAGTAAGCGAACATCAAACTGAAGACGGTATGATGATTCACTTTTTTATCTTACTTTCAACTTTGTATAAAACTCCTTATAGGCTTCAACATTTATAATTGTATAATAAAACAATTATTGAATTCGGTTTTCGCATGATAGCTTGTGTTATCAAGCCTCGGTTTGTATTAGGATAACACTTACCTCGGCGTTGATAACACAAGCTATCATGCTCAACCTCATCCAATAATTGTATAATATTACGGTTTCCGTGGAAACTTCATGTATTTGTTAGTTATTATAATATGCATAAGCGAACTGTGGCGTAAACATTAGGTATGATTAGTTACTAATCAATGAAAACCGAAATATGAAATGTATATATATTTGTGAAATTCATTACTAATTCATGAGTTTTGCAGCCAATCCAATTTCAGAAATTACGTCACATGTTACCCCTGTAAACCCCATACAAACTAAAACCAATGATGCTAATTAGTTACAACCACTAGTGGATGTATACTCTTCTGATACAACCACTAGTGCTTGTAACTAATTAGCATCTCAATATCCCAAAGGGATTTTTACTATTCATTCACTTCACAAGTTGTTTTTTGGCTCGTGATTGTATATTCAATACAACACGGCCGCTCGTGTTGTAAACATTACATATATATATATATATATATATATATATATATATATATATATATATATATATATATATATATATATAATATATATATATACATATATATATATATATATATATATATATATACATATATATATATATACATATATATATATATACATATATATATATACATATATATATATACATATATATATATATACATATATATATATATATACATATATATATATACATATATATATATATATACATATATATATATATATATATATATATATATATATATATATATATATATATATATATATATATATCAGATAATATAATAATACACATGCTTAATACGAAATAAATATATAGACAATATATCGTTCTTGACATATTCTTCATTATTTAAAAGTTTTTATCAAGTGAAAAGGTCGTTGACATTCTTGTTGTTTTAATGAACAGATGAAACTTAAACACGTTAACTGTTGTGAATCTTCCTGAAACCTGTTCATCAACCACTGCAGTTATTCTGCATTATTTACGTGTATTGCTCATAAGTATTTACATTGTTTAGGTGCACCCCCGGGCGACAAGGAAAGTAACATTGCCCCCATTGTGGGCGGTGCAATTGGTGGTGTCGTCTTTCTCATAATATGTATTGTCCTAATCTGGTATTGCTGCTGCAAACGTTCAGCCAGTGGAAGCTGTAAGGGTAAGTAAATCATCTTTCTCTATCAATAAAACGTGATCGCCTTGTATTATAAATCGATATATACTATTGGATAACGAGTCTTTGCTCTTTTTTAAGTGATTGTCCAATAAAAAGTATTGTGTCCAATAAAAAGTATTGTTGGCAATGTTTTTAGATACCCTTTCTCTCAAGAGTAACTTAATAAATTAGGGTTATTGTATAGTGTGTATTTTTAAGCCTGGTTTCCATACGATCGCCACGATCGCTCAAAAATGAACTTGGCGATCGTAGCGATCAACCATTTCCACCACCCCTGTTTCAAATCTAGGATCCTTTGCTGCATTTACAATATTAGGTTGGTTAGCTTCTCGCGGGTAGGGGTGGAACCGAGCTGACCGTGGATCAACAGGAGCCTGGGAGTGTGCACTGCTTGCTCCAGATGGTCCAGTGGGTGGGGGACCATGAGGTGGGGTGGTATGGAAACCACTGACGCAACGGTCGCCAATAGAAAATGTTCTATCTCAAGGCTGTTTTCCACTAAACGATATTTTTCGGGCGAAGCGACTTTTTGCTTTTGTCTTGGCTGATTAAAGGCGGTTTTCCACTAGGCGACATTTGTCGACCGACTCGACATTTTTCTTTTGTCTTGGCTAATTAGTTCCACTCGAGAGCTTGCGAGACAAAAGTCGCTTCGCGCGACATTTTTCGCCTAGTGGAAAACTAGCCTGCGTACCTGGCGGTATTAGGGAGTTCGGGCGAGCGCGGTAGGCAGGCAACGCGAAATACCGCCTGCCCGAAAACCATATGTTTTCGAATTCCGCCCACCGAATATGTTTGTTTAAGCATAAGAGAACCAATGAGAACGTGAACTAATAATAGTGATGCATGAAGCATGCACTTGTTGTTTCAATGGTAAATTAAAATTGAGGCGGTGATCGCACTACATCTGCAAATGGTTCATCGGATAGTTAAATTGCTGTGTAGTTAAGCGATTCAAGAGAAGAGATTTGACCGTTTATAGATACTCTTCAAGGGAGACGACGAGTACAGAACAGCCATCATTAATAATTCCAAACAGTGAAATAAAAATAGTGTGCTGCGTAGACAGTGTTAAACTAGACTGAAAGCCAGGCGCCGGTCTCATCTCGTTCTCCTCACTCCTGAGAGTAGCTCAGGAGTGAGAACGAGATGAGATCGGCGGCTGGCTTTCAGTGTTAAACAACAATCGAACTATAGTAAGGCTAGATATATTGCCGAAACTGAGAACGTAGGAGTCTAACGTTCCGAGCGAAGGCCCTTCTCCCTTTCACTCCGACGAAGGACCTTCGCTCGAAACGTTAGACTCCTAAAGTTAGATATACTACCGAAACAGAGAACGTACTATATTTCGATTCTTATTAATAATTCCAGACATTGTCATGATCTCATGCTTCGCCAAAGCATACACGTAAATACTAAATATCATACTTTTACCAAATCCAGTTGGCAAAATTGCAATAACATCTCTACCAAGCAATAGATATCCAATTGCAATTCGTTGTTCACTCTTCAAAACGACGTGACGACCGATAGCGCTTAAATAATTCAATACCTGTGTTCAATACTTTCTCAATACATTCTTAATATTTGTCCGCTCGTGTCTGTAATATGATAACTCCTGAATCAAAAATCAATATTCTGACCAATCAGAATGCTCCGTCACCCAGCGGACGGAGACCACTCAAAAACATATGGTTTTCGGGCAGGCGGTATTTCGCATTAGGGACATTAAGCTCCGCGTTTTCGGTCCAACGCCAAACGTCAAACAGCCGTTCGACGTTTGGTCGTCTGTCTTGCGTTGAGTCACGTTAAGCTTGCGGTTGGCCGTGTACGCTACGGCGAGCCCCGATAAGCCTGTGTACCAGTTCCAAGATGGCCGCTCAAAGAAGGTAAGAAAAATATGTTGTACTTTGTTTTTATTTACGGAATTGTATATTTTGTATTTGTGTATAACTAAATGTATTTTCGATAATGGGTTCTTATGTTATCAGGCGTGATATGGATGAAGTTCTAGAGATTATGGCGTTAACCAGTGACGAAGAGTACGACGATTCTGATAAAGACAACGATCTCGAACTTCTGTTGTTGTTTACTTGCACACCAAAGAGGGACCTGGGTTTTCACATTAATCTCGCCCACATTGGTGAAGACGAGTGCGAGAATATGTTCAGGTATGTAACTGAGTACATGTATGTACATGTAAAGTGGTTATCCATATTTATATATATATATATATATATATATATATATATATATATATATATATATATATATATATATATATATATACCACTTTCTTCTTCTGTGTTAATAGGTTTCAAAAACATGACATTACAAGGCTTAACGCTGCACTGAACCTACCACCATCTTATCAATGCCGACAACGGACTGTGTGTTCGAGCGAGGAAGCGTTGTTAATTTTGTTGAGGCGACTGGCCTACCCAAACAGGTGGTGCGACTTGGTCGGGCTATTTGGTCGGGCAGAGCCCGAACTGAGTATGATTTTTACCGAGGTAAAGTTAAATTAAACTATTTATTACTCAGGCAAAGTCCAATAACAGTTTTGCTTATATTTTTTATAATCTCGACATGGATGGCAAATATACATTTTTGAGTTAAATAAAGTTCACATAAACGGTTCTTTTTCTGAACTGACTTAAATTTTTGTGAACTGTATAACTGCATATAACAGTTTTAATTATCCATATGATAAGTCAGAAAGTGATTACCATGTACTGACTTTCTGTTTTGAATAAACTGTTCCAATCGGATTTCAAACAATTAAAACTTTAAATCTTGGCACATCAAGAGAGTTTCTATTTTTGCATGATTTAAATTACTGTATGTATATATACATGCAAGAGATTGGTGTGAAATCAGTATTACTACTCATTTTTTGCACAATTTCTTTTAATTTATCTCCACTGTTGCATAAAAATAAGTTACAAGCCGTGACGCATATACAAGATATTTTATAGTGAAATATCTTTTTACAGTGAAGCTGGGATACAGATATGAGATAGTTGGCTGGATTTCACGGTAATATTGAAACTGAAATAAAGTAATTGTATTGTGTATTTACAGATTGTAGATGATATTTACAATAGATTTGGACATCTTTTGAGGCAGCTTGACCTTGTGTGGTTGGACCCAGAGCTATTTTCACAAGCCATTCATCTTAAAGGTGCACCACTGACAAACTGTGTGGGGTTCATTGATGGCACTGCTAGGCCCATTTGTCGACCAATCAGAAGCCAAAGAATTATGTACTCAGGTCACAAAAGAACACATTGTTTGAAGTTTCAGGTGAATATAGTTTACAAACCTAAATTATATATGCAGAATCTCCCAATCAATCATACTTTATTTTAGTTTCAAAATTTACAGTCAGTGAATACTAAACTGAATTAATTTATAATTTGCAGGATTTTGTAATAAAAGATCTCAACTTTCTTCATTTTAGTCATTTGTGAATACAAGACTTCACAATATTTAAACATTATGTATACATTATTTATTTATCCAATATTTAAACATTATGTATACATTATTTATTTATCAACCAAATGTTTTATTAAGTTATTCAACTAAACATGTTAAATATATAAAATAACTTTTTCAACAATTAAACAGATATTCAAATGTTATACAAATAAAGTCAGTCAGTTTTCAGCTGAGTTTGGGCTGCCATAAAAGCCCATTTCTGTTGCTCCAAAGCAATTCTTTTCTCTTCTAGAAAGAGCTTCTTTTCTTCTAGCTCCAGTTGTTTTTCTTTGAGCTTCATGTTGTCGTTATGTTTAACACTTAAATAATCAATCATATTTGCTTTTCCCATGCACATCTTCTTTGGCACAGTTTTATCTTTTCCCATTTGACTCTCAGAGCTTTCATCCGAATTGTTTTCCTCATTGAATTCTTCCTCCAGCTTTCTTTCTATTAAAATAGTGAAACAATTCATAAAAAAAGAAACAAAATATAATGTGAGTTGCTGCAAATATTTTTCATGTATATGTAATTTTTTCATTATTATGTTGGTTGAAGATATCTTTTTAACAGAAATGCTGCAGGAATTTCATTTTGTTAAAATACAGGGGTTTTAAGTCCCCTAACTGTATTGTGGGGTATTGTTTAACACACCCCCCCCCCCCCACACACACACACACACACCACCACCACCACCACCAACAATAACAACAACAACTTCACCAAAAAGTAAACTTAGAGTTACATGTTATAGTGTAGCAGCTGGTATTATAAAAAGGATATCAATCAATCAATCAATCAATAACTTTATTGAAGTGTCCAAGTTATTTAGCCTTTTACAAACTAATTGGTGACACTATATATCTATCTAAAGTCCTGAACGTCTGAGTAAAAATATTATATAGTAAAAAATTAGGACAATACAAAACATATGTAAATAAAATAAGAATTACTGTTTGAAACTAAGTCATTCTCTGCACATATCGCAGCAGTTGCAGTTATTATCCAACATACTGTTTATGTCTAATTTGCTTATCGAGTATCAAATTTAAGTTTGAAAAATCTATCCGGTATGTCAAACAGCAACAATTAACTCCAGCTTTAGTATATACTTAAGATTTTGACCCAGACTACTGACACCCTCCAATCAGAACGTGATTATTTTGAAAAAAAAAAAAAAAAATAAATACAATTAATGAGTTTTCAAAACCTGTATTAGTGTATTGTCAGGTGCATAACACTGTTATTTATAATAATTATTTATAATAATTATACTTTCAGGCTTAAATTATTTAGCTTACCAGAATGTGTTTCCATTGCTGCCTTGCGCATGACAAGGCCCTTTTGGTGGTCTTCTTCTTCTTTTCTTTTCTTTGTTTGTTTTTGATCTTTAGGACTGTTCCCATGGCCATACGACACGATGTCTTGCAGTAGCTGAGAAAGGTCGTCATATTCTTCTTCACATCCAGACCTGAAAAAGGGAATGGATAAATTTAAATATTATTTTGTGCGACTAATTGCTCACATGCTTTCATTTGGAAACAGAAAACAATCAAAACATCAGACATTTTCAACATAGCTACTTTTTCAACATACTTTTTCAACGAGGCGTTTTCATCTGTTTTAAACTTTTTCACTAAAAGATCGACGTGTTCTCTACACCCTCTTCCTTTTAGAACCACCGGACTGTTCTCCGATGAGAAAAGTAAAGAAAGAGTTGATGCAATAACATCCCATTCATCAGTTCTTGATGGCCGGTTGCCCACAACTTCTCTGCACAGAAGAACATCATGCTCTAGTTTGGGCCACCTGAAAGCCGGCATAACGACTCACCGGCTAAGTGTAAACTGTTTGTCTGTTCAGACATAAAAAACAACAACAAGAAAATACAATTAAAATATAAATTCGAAAAGCAAAGTGTCTTTAATAATATAGAAAAGAAATAAAACGAAGTAATAATTCTAGTCTTCAAAATCGAGCAAACGGTGGCAGTTTTTTATGTCCTTTTCTCGATTTTTTAGGTGGTTTCACAACAAAAGTGTCCACAAAACATTACGTGTGTGAATTTTTAATTAAGAAATTAGTGTCTTCTAGTCTTAATACAGCATAATTTGATAAGCAAAGGTGTAAAAACTTTCACGTTCAATCTGAACGTGAAAACACTCACCTGACGTTGGAAACGTGAACGGCAAACGGCTGATCGATAGATTTTGGGTCACGTGACCACTCTTGACGTTTGGCGTTGGACCGAAAACGCGGAGCTTAATGTCCCTATTGTCCGCCTACCGCCCGCGCCCGAACTCCCAAATACCGCCAGCTACGCAGGCTAGTGGAAAACCGGCTTCAACGATCGTGGTTTATATGGAAACGGTGATTTTGCAATCTCAGCGATCTTGGTGATCAGTATGCATCCCAGCGGACCACTAAAACAATGGCCGCGATCAACCATGACCGCCTTAGCGATCATATGAAAACAGCGACATGATTTTTGATCGTTGAGATCGCCGAGTTAATTTTTGAGCGATCGTGGCGATTATATCTACCCCTTGACTTAGGCTGAGGCGGTTAACCGATTAAGAGGAAAAGATCGGTTTTCCGGTTTCTTTCACGGTGGAAAACCGAAAAACCAACTCAAAGTTTTTCAGTTTAACTTATATTTTGCAATCTTATCCGATGACTATGCATATAAAAGACGGACATAAGACGGGTTCACTGACATTTTGTCGGCAAGCACGTATGTTACCATTAGTGCGCTGAAGCCACTCCGTTTGTCTACCGTCGAATTGGCTAGTCAAGATGGAGATCTCCCGTTGGCATGTCAACTGAAAACCGAAATTCTCCGTTGTTTGAAGTCGAAATATGTTGCAGAGGATCTCAAAGTTTTGATGAATGTTACTTCATTCCTTGATCCGAGATACAAAACTGATTTCCTCACAACGGGCGAATTGGTTCAGCAAGGCAGGACTTGTAAGCACTCCAGCACGAGCGCGGTTAAATCCTGAAAAGGTTGACATGCTCGTTTTCTTGGCTGAGAATTTGTAAACAAAAAGGCACTTGTATTAAGCGCCTAGAATTTTATTTATTGCTTCATAAAGTAAACACACATGTTGGTTTGATTTGGGGTTTTTTATTTCACAATAATTTAGTTAATGCAGAAGATTTTCGGTTTCGGTTTTTTTCCAAAACCGCCTCAGCCTACGGCTTGACTCCCTTTTTAGCCCCACTCCTTCATATATCGCTCCGCCGTGCCTGAGATACATATAATCTTAAAGTACATATCAGGCGAAAATTAAGTTTGTCTTATTTGTAAGAACACTTAAAATGACAAAGTAACCTTTTTTGCAGTTTTCCGTTTCCTTGCTTCGTTCTTGAGATATTTCAGTTTGTTTGGTATGTAAATTCAACATTTTGACGTCATCTCTGCATAATGAGTTATCGGAGAATCACTTGAAAATCTATATGTTTAGTGTTGTATGAGGAACACACCCACACGTTTCCTTCGAATTAATTTGGTTTGATAATAGCAAAGATATACTAGAAGTTTTTATCAAACGTGAAGTGCTGCGAGTTGCTACCATTTACTATTTAGTAGTAAAATACTTGTTATCGTCCGAAGCATTTTCAATTAAAGAGCTTAAGCATGCGACGTTTTCCTCAACATGGACGTCACGCGTATAAAATCGAGCCATTAAAGAGTGATGGCGTCAGTACTCTTGCTTGAAGTGAAGAACGGCAATCTATGCAGTTTTAGGTTGTTCATTTGGGGCAATAACGGCTGTTGTCGAAAAGTCCTCGAGGAAGAAAGACAACGTGGTGTAGCGCAGTGCACAATTTAATGATGCCTGCCGCTGATCGGTAGACATTGCGTATACCGAAGATCATCGCCCACGAAATCCTAAGAATCGAGTTTGTGAACGCATATAAACTCGTCCCAGACCTCGTCAAGATTAGTGTAACTTTTTTTGATAACTCATGATGCACATGTGACGTCAAGATGTTTAACTTACATATCAAACAACCTGAAATATCTCAAGAACGAAGCAAGGAAACGAAAAACTGCAAAAGATGTTACTTTATCATTTTAACTGTTCTTTCAAATAAGACAAACTTAATTTTCATTTCATAACCACTTTAAAATAGTGTGACAAAGCCCTTTAAGATCTGTTTCAAATATAAGAAACCTAAGTTTCGTTTCATGGAACACAATTTTCTTACTAAGAATATTTTCGTTTATTTTTAGGAGGCAATGGAGGAGGGTAAGTAGTTTTTTAAAAGTGACTTTTTTGACGCGACGCTTTTGACGCAACTTTTCTGAGGCGATTTTTTTGACGCAGCATTTTAACGCGACTTTTTTTGACACGTTATACAGGCGAGAATATTTTTTACACGCTTTTTTGAACTGACGTTTTTGACGCGACGTTTATAGCGCAACACATTTGGCGCAACTTTTATGAAGCGACGTTTTTGACGCGACGTTTTTGACGCAATGTTTTTGTTTTTAGACGCGACGTTTTTGACGCAATGTTTTTGTTGACACGACTTTTTAAGCGACTTTTTTGACGCGATGTTTTTGACACGACTGCGTTTTTGACGCAAATTTTTTGAGACGACCTTTTTGACGCGACGTTTTTGAGACTGCTTTTTTTGAAGCGATTTTTTGACCAAGACATCCAAAAGCATGGAAGTCACTCGGCTATAAGCAAAGTGTAATTTTACAATATATTATATTGAAACAGGGAATTTTTCGACACAACCTTTTTGACGGGACATTTTTACGCGACGTTTTTGACGGGATGTTTTCGACAGGACATTTTAAACGAATTTTTTTGACGCGATGTTTTTGACACGATTTTTTTGATGACATTTTTAACGCGACTTTTTTGACGCTACGTTTTTCCACTCCACGTTTTGACGCTACGTCTTTTCACATCAAATAAGGCATCGGCCGTTAGCACTGTGTCTGGTTATATAACTGAATCCGTCATTTCATTTTCTAGAGAAGATATTGTGGTAAATCCTGCAAATCCTAGTTATGCCGCTATGGGTGACAGTATGGATAGAGGCAACGCATATGAATCTGTTGATCAAGCCAAGGTAGACCAGGCTCGTGATGACGAATCAGGACCTAGTAACGAGAACCCCCCTGATGCTGGTAACAGCTTGCCTCCTGTGTATGCCGTCGTTAATAAGTCAAAGAAAACACCAAAACCACCACCGGAGAAAGTAAGTCATTGATACTGAGCGCCAGCGAGCCAGCGCATCATTGTTGCGTGGACGTTTTGACACTAGTCTTCGTTCATTTGGGGCGTGGAGCGGGCGGGGGGGGGGGGAGGAACGCCTGCCACAACAGTCCTAGTCATAAACGCGTCCAAATATACAACTTAACTCAAAATCGGGCTTTTAATATTTTCATGATTTTCTCGGTAATTACTTTGACAAAACAGTCAAGACATCAGAACCATTTAAATAAACGATTTATCTCCACTGTTCAAGCTTATAAACGTTCAAAGGCCGCGCAACACACAGAACTCCTCCACACACGCAAAAACGCACACTCTGTGTCAGACCTGATGGAGAATGATGTCAGATCTGTTCAGAAAAATGTAGCGATCCCTGATACAGCCTGTTGCAGTATCAGCTATGATACACCTATGATATCATATCTGTATCATACCTGCAGCTACAACAAACTGTTCAGAACAGATTCTGTCAAAACTGTATCAAGCCTGACACGGTCAGTGCTGTATCAGTTTGATATAACAGGTATGGTGTCTACGGAGCTGTCGCAGTCTGTTATAAATTCTAACTAAATGTTTATACATCAGCGCTGGTACATTCTGTAGCTGTCAGGCTATATCAAGAGTCGCTACATTTCACTGAACAGATCTGATATCAGAGCTGATCAGACTGCGTTTTTACGTGTGTAGTCAGAGGTCTATTGTAACGCTTGACGCGTTGACAGTTTGTTTCCATTAAAGTGGTTCTCTGATGAAAATATTGTTGGCAATGTTTCTGCATAATCCTAAAGATGTTGTGGTAGTTAGTAATCGTGCAAAGTTTCATTTCAAAATTCGTTGTAGAAAAGGTGATATTTTACGTGTGAAGTTTGTATTTTGGAGTGTCGCCATTAAAGTGGCCGAGCTTGAGAAGAATGAGTCGAGGGAGCTTATGACGTCATAGACTCAATAACAACAATGACCCCTTTGTTGACAACAACAATGATCTTTTGTTGTTATTGAGTCTATGACGTCATAACCTTCCTCGACCCATTCTTCTCAAGCTCGGCCACTTTAATGGCGGCGCTCCAAAATACAAACTTTACACGTTACATATCACCTTTTCTTCAACGAATTTTGAAATGAAACTTTGCAATATTACTAATTACACGCGTAAAAACGCACAACTTGTTCACGGTTGTCAACAGGCGTGAACAATGTTGTGCTGCTCGCCGTGAACAAGTTGTCAGCAAGTTGTTCACTTATGGTTCGAACAACTTGTTCACGGATAAATCAACAGTCATGAACAAGTTGTTCCAACAGCACATTTTTTATAGCCAACAACGTTGTTCGCACATGATACAACATGTTGTAACAGCATGACGAAATAACAACGATGAACAACAATGTTACAACAATGGTGAACATGGTTGATGTATCAACACGTTCTTCGGTTGTTACAACATGCCTGAACAACGGTTGTTGTTTCATCAAGCAGTAACAACTTGTTGAAACAATGATGAACAATGTTGTTCATTTATCGATGTTGTTCACATATGTCAACAAGTTGTTACAGCATTGTTGCAAGTTGTTACAGCATTGTTCAGGCAACAATGCTGTAACAACTTTCGAGATTTTTACGCGTGTACCATATCCTCTTTAGGATTATGCATAAACTTTACTAACAATATTTTCATTAGCGAACCACTTCAAGATTGACTGAGCCAATAGGAATTTAGCCGATACTTTCAGTGGAAAAAAAGCCCAACTTTGAATAGGACTATGACAGGCGTTTATTTCTTCCACCCGCAAGCAGACCTACCCACGAGCACAATACCAGCCACGCAGGATAGTTTGTACCCTGCGAGTCAGAGCCCCTTTCCGACCTACACAGGCTTTGGGGGAAGTGGGCTCTGCCAACAAACCCGATCTTCGCCCCCAAGTTTGGGGCGAGTCAGTCAGGTTTTGAACTGGTCAAACAAGTTTTAGTTTATGAACACCCGCAAGCAGGAAAATAGCAAGTCACGCGTTAGAGCCTGGGTCCAAAATAGTATCTTGGCAACCGTTCACGCATGCTCAAAAAGAAATATCGAGTTTGTTGACAGAGCCCACTTTCCCCCGAAGCTTGCGTAGGTCGGAAAGGGGCTCTGACTTGCAGGGTAGCTAGTTTGAGACTTGAGTACGGATTTCTAGATTTTTAGCTATCGTCAGTCACCGACATTGTTGTCGCCGGATTTCTGAATATCGTCAGTTATCGACATTTTTGTCGACGGATTTCTAAATTTCGTCAGTTACTACACATTTTTGTTGCCGAATTAAGTTGAGTGATTTGTGTTCAGACTTTTGTTTGCCTGATAAAGCAGGCATCATATCATTGCGTATGTTGTATCTATCACGACCTTTTTCTATGGGTGTGAGAAATTTGTATAGGTAATCGCATGGGGCCACGGATAACCTGACAGAGTCAGGCTCGCTTTTTCCTTCCTGCGGGAGGCGGAAAGTTGCAGGCGGAGGAAGGGAAATAGGCTCTGATATAATTATTTACCTGGCCGCATGTAAAAAGCCGGATTTTGGCTTTTTCGTCTGACTGGTAAGCCAAAAAAACCCCGAAAAGCTCTATTCTGATTGGCGATTCGGCGATGTCACAGACGATGTTTAGACGGAAGTTTAAAGTAAAGTATCTAAAGAAAGAACGGCGCGAATGTATAGAAAAAGTCCTGTTTAATGAGGATGTGCTAGCTGTACTCTGTATACTGGTTATGGCCAGAGTTTAATATACCAACTTCTCCCAAGTGTCTATGAAGAGAGAGCGAAGAGAGTTTATAAGAGACGTGCTCGTGAAGGAATTACTCCAAAACAATTCTGGATTGTAGTTGTGAGTCCGTGAGACGAGAATGATGCCTGATACTCAGGTTAGGCGGAGGAAAATTGAAGGCACAGCAGCTTTGCGCATGACAAAAATTATATTTGTGTGCAAAGAAAAGGAGAAATATTCTTAAAATGTTAAAAAAGACAGTGCATTTTCTTATAGCCTGCGTGCAGACGCTTGTATTTCCGGAGCTTGTGTAATTGAATCCCTATAAGCGTCTGCGCATTGGAGGCCAAAAGCTTGTTCTGGTCACGAGTGGACACATGGATTTTTAATCGTATTAAAATGGTTAATTCGCGCAGTAAGAAATAATTATAGCTATTATTATTCCTGGCGTCTCACTAGTATCTCTTTTTCAACCGCGATCAACTTCCACACCAACGAGGGCCACAAACGAAGCGGATAACTTTTCAACTGCCCAAACGACAATTGTGTCTGTCAAAGTACAGTGGAGAGCAAATCAGCCACTCGGACTTTGCTCAAGGATCTTTGTTCTATTGGCAAAATGCTGTGTAGAGGGACATACACACAAATCGCGCGCGCAGCTTGGCGCTGTGAAAAGGTCAGAGAACAAACTGTCCTTTTGTATCTGAAGGAGATCAACCGACAGTGTTCGAATATGTGAAGAGTCCCAGCATTTTGCGCAAAACGAGCAAACAAGACATTGTGAACTTTTCGTTGACAAAACTCGACCAAGAAATAAAGGAAAGAACCCCGCTGCTCAGGAGTGTTTTGATGTCAGCTTCTATTCGTTCCTTTAAAGAATGCTTTAATTGCCTTAACTTGGTCTTCGAAAAGGCTATCAATTTGAAAAAAGTGACAAACGAGTCGCAGAGCACATTGAAAACATTCACCCATCTAACTTCGAAGCTTCGACAAACGCCATGTTTTTATAAGTGCTCGAGCTAATTTTAGCGAATTCGTGATAAATTGCATAATTAACAAAGAACCAATCACATGCGGTTCCAACTTTCTGTGGAAAATCCACGTGACCAGAACAAGCTTTTGGCCTCCAACGCGCAGACGCTTATAGGGATTCAATTACACAAGCTCCGGAAATACAAGCGTCTGCACGCAGGCTAATTTTCTTACGGACTATTTAGTTTTGGCGTGTGTTATATTCACGATAATTTTAATCATGTGAAGTTTTGCGTCATGGTGACACTATGCGTTTAAGGTTTAATTTCACGAGTGTTTCCAAAAGTCTACAAAATTTCCCGAGTCGCGAAGAATACGAGTGAAATTAAACCTTGATTTTACGAGAACTAATGCGATTAGGTATTAGTAATATAGTGGGAAAAATTATTCAAGAGCTACCTTATCACGGTCGGTGCTCGGCAATATTCCAATTTTCCTCGCTCTAGCTACCGCTGTGCCTGTTGCTTTCTTTTTGTAAACACAGGCAAAAGTTCGTAAATTTTCTAGTGTATTCATTTTTTTACACTCCTTCAATAGCTTAAATTAGTTCAAAGTAAACAAAAACCGAAAAACCTTGCAGATTTGTTGGAAAAAAGTCAGTCGTCTGAGGTTCACTGTTGTTAAGTAACAAAGCGACCAATCACATGCAAGTACTGCTGATCAAGGAACCAATCAAGTGCAAGTAAATTTGCCCTGAATTACAAAAGTGCCCTCCTCATTAGCCAATCATATTCGAGTAATTTTGCCATGTATGCTCGATGGGTTTTTTTGCATTTAACGCATTTTGATAATGACGACGATCGGTTGACTCCAGAAGGGGGGCTCCTAGAAGACTGGACTATTGCGGAGATTATTGCATTGAAACAAAGCCAGCGAATTATTAGTTAATATTATACCTCAACTATAAATTGTCCAGTCAGAAAGCTTGATTTGTACCACGTGACCAGTCAATCATCGAATTACCCCTCACTTCATAGTATTATATGGCACAAGTTACTTCCGTTGAAATCGTGTGCTCTCATTGGCTAAGACGCGTCACGTGTCAGTCGATTATTTTTCGTAATCGACGGCGGTCGATTACGGGTTTTGCCAGCCATTTTGTTTACACAAGAACAACGAAATAGAACCGCAAAATTTTGTGAATTCAACAACCTAGGAACTAGGACAATGAGTTTTAGGATTCCAAAAGCGATAACAAGAGCAACAACATTTTTCCCTAAAGACCGCGCTCTCGGTTAACAAGAAGTTATTATATGGGACAAGTTACTTCCGTTGAAATCGTGTGTTCTCATTGGCTGAGACGCGTCACGTGCCGGTCGATAATTTTCCCGTAACGACCGGTCGATTACGGATTTTGGCCGACATGTTGTTTGCAACTAAACAATGAAAGAAAACCGCAAGAATTTTGTGAATCCAATAACCTGAGGACTAAATTATGTATGAGTGGGACGATGAGCAATCTGGCAGTGAGTTTTAGGATTCCGAAAGCGATGACAACAAGAGCAACAACATTGAAAACGATGAGTCTATGTCACACGCTCAAGGTCACACTATTGACAAGGTAATGTAAGATGTGTTGTTTCAAAATGCCATATAATAAACCTCTTATTAACCTCGTCCGCTTGTCATTACGAAAAAATATCAGACCTCGGTCTTTATGTACAGACCTCGCCCTACGGGCTCGGTCCGTACTGTCAAGACCTCGGTCTGATATTTTTTCGTAATGACCGCGCTCTCGGTTAATAAGAAGTTAATAATAACCGAGACGAAGTCGAGGTTGGTATTCACCGATATTCACTGAGCCTGAGGCGAATAATTGTTTTAGTATTAATAATATAGAGGGCAAAATTTCTCGAATATGATTGGCTAATGAAGAGGGCATTTTTTTGTAATTCAGGGCAAAATTACTTGCACTTGATTGGTTCCTTGATCAGCAGTACTTGCATGTGATTGGTCGCTTGGTTACTTAGCAACAGTGAACCTCAGAGGACTGACAATGTTTTCAACAAATCTGCAAGGTTTTCCGGTCTGAAAATGCTTTT
>CAXIUP010000245.1:0-100000 GCA_964035015.1 Corallium rubrum | reverse complement strand
ACTGAAACTTGTTCAGGAGGAGCATGCAAAGGTTGCTAGAGAAGGTTCCGGTGACAAACAACTGTGGCATTGTAGACTTGGGCATTTGGGAATGTCCAATCTGGAGAAACTGTGTAAGGAAGAAATGGTTGAAGGGATGACCTTGAACACTAATGAACGGTCCGAATCATTATGTGAAGGTTGCATCATGGGAAAGCAACATCGTACCCCAAACCCCAAAGCTTCCTTGACACGAGCTACGAGACCATACTGTACTGTACACAGTGATGTGTGTGGACCAATGTCTGTCAATTCACTTGGTGGGTCACGCTACTTTGTGACATTCATTGATGATTTCACTCGATACACCCATGTGTACTTCCTGAAGCAGAAGAGTGAGGTGTTCGAGAAATTCCAGGAGTTTGTCAACTTCACAACCAACAAGACCGAGAAGCAGGTAACGAATCTGGTGACCACCAACCGTGTGCAGAACCTGAGATCCGACAATGGTGGCGAGTATGAGTCAAAGCTATTTGGTGAATACCTGAAAAGCAGAGGAATTCATCACCAAACAACGGTTCCTGACAACCCTGCCCAGAATGGTGTTGCTGAGAGGATGAATCGAACAATCGTTGAAGCTTCCAGGTCCATGATGTGTCATGCTAACATGCCTCAAAGTTTTTGGGCTGAAGCTGTCAGCACGGCTGTATATTTACGAAACCGCAGTCCCACTGTCTCAGTGAAAGGTGTAACTCCGTACCAGCAATGGTTTGGCCAGAAACCAGATGTTTCCAACCTGAAGGTGTTTGGATGTGTAGCCTATGTTCATGTGGCAAAGAACAATCGGAAGAAGTTCGACGCCAAATCCCGAAGAGCTGTCTTCGTGGGGTATCCTGAAGGAACAAAGGGGTACAAGCTGTACAATCCAGCCACTGGTCGCTTCATCAAAAGCCGAGATGTTCTGTTTGCTGAGAAGGATTTCCATGACTTCCATAATGAACAATCCTTGAAGCCAGATCTGTTCTACCCTGATGCTGTGCAGCCAGAAAGCAGGGAGGAGGAAGAGAATGATGCTGGTGGTGCCAACAGAGAAGATGATGGTGTGAGGAATCGCCAACCAGTGGGAGAGAATTTTGAAGATCGATTCATGAGAGAGGTCCAGGAGTTAGGTGATCGAAGACAACATAGACCACCAAGAAGATTCGCCGAAGAAGAATGTTATGCTACTACTCTTACTGCTGACATTGACGAGCCAAGCCACATCAATGAAGCATTGAATGGAGAGTATGCTGTGCAGTGGAAGCATGCAACTGATGCTGAATATGAATCCTTAATGAAGAATGGAACGTGGGATCTTGTACCGTTGCCCAAAGACAAGAACATTGTCGGGAGCCGATGGGTGTTTAAGGTCAAGCGCAATGCAGATGGTTCCATTGATCGCTTCAAAGCTCGCATGGTAGCACAAGGGTATTCGCAATCAGAGGGCATTGATTATGAGGAGGTGTTTTCACCAGTGGTGAAATACACATCACTCAGAACATTACTTGCTCTTGCGAACACCACCAACTGGGAGGTGCATCAGATGGACGTGAAGACAGCATTCCTGCAAGGAAGTCTAGACACCGACATCTACATGAGACAACCAGATGGGTATGTCAGCAAGGAGAAACCAGATCACGTCTGTAAGCTGAAAAAGAGTCTCTATGGATTAAAGCAGGCTGCACGCTGTTGGAATTTGGAAATTGACACTTTCCTGAAGTCAAGTGGTTTCCGAAGCTGTGATGCTGATCCATGTGTGTACATCAAGTCATACAGACATGAAGATGGCCAAGTGTACTTTGTTATCCTGACACTGTGGGTGGATGACATAATGGTGTTCTCAAACAACATGGACATGATGATCAGAGAGAAGCGAGAACTGAATACAAGGTTTGACATCACTGACCAGGGAGAAGTTCACTACATTCTGGGAATGCTAGTTCAGAGAAGAAGAGATCACAAAACCTTGACCATCAGTCAGCCAAAGTATGTGGAGGGCATACTGAAGAAGTTTGGGGTGCAAGACTGCAAATCAGTTGCAACGCCTGCTGAGCCTGGGAAGAAGTTTGAGAAGCTGTCAGAGAGTGAGAGTCCATCAGATACTCGACTGTATCAAGAAATCATTGGATCACTCACATACCTCGCAACAGCAACGCGTCCAGACATATCAGCTGCTGTTAGTGTACTATCCAAGTACATGTCAAGAGCAGGAGTGCAACATATGCAAGGAGCAAAGAGAATCCTACGATATCTGAAAGGAACTGTAGACTATGGTCTAGTTTACACTGGAGATGATAAAGATGTCTTATCAGGATATTCGGATGCTGATTGGGCTGGTGATGTGGACACAAGACGTTCCACATCAGGATTTGTGTTCCAAGTGCACAACAATACTGTTAGTTGGTGCAGCAAAAGACAGAACACTGTTGCAAAATCGTCAACAGAAGCCGAGTATGTGGCACTGAGTTTGGCAACCCAGGAAGCCATATGGATGAGGAGATTCCTCAAGAACATTGGAGTGGAGCAGAAGAGCTCATCAATTATCTTCGAGGATAATCGTGGTGCAATAGAACTGAGTAAGGATCCAAAGTTTCACAACCGCACCAAGCATATTGATGTGTCTTACCATTTCATAAGGGAGCAAGTGACCATGAACACTATCTCTGTCAAGTACTGTCCTACACAAGAAATGTTAGCGGATGTAATGACGAAAGGCCTCACACAATTTACCTTTGAGAAATTTAGAAACATGTTAGGTCTGAAGAAAGTTTGCTAACTTAGTTTATCATTTGTTAAGCATTGATAGCGATATCATTAAGTGGGAGTGTTAAGAATGCTATTAATACTGACTGTAATGATCCTCGCTATACTTCTATTAAGATTAGTCTAGTTGTGTATTATTAGGTTTTAGGTTACATACAATGATTCAAACATGATTGACATGTTGTTATACGACCCGAACATGTGTTCGCACTGTGTAGTTCTTTGTTCTGTTCTCTCTAATAAAGTATTGTAAACAATCTACTCGTCTCCTCGATTACTAAGCTAAGTTCAACAATTCTTTCTAAAGTCCAATTATTTTATCTAAACTCATTTATACGGTATAAACTAAAACAGCCAGAAAAGTGCTCGCAACTGGTCAGAAATCCGTTCTAATTAATATTCATACCCATAATGCAACTGTAGAAACATGTGTAGTGAAACATGCGTCCTCTGTCTGGGATCCCCACCTTAAAAAACACCATCAAGATTTAGAGAAAATCCAAAGGCGAGCAGCGCGTTTTGTTACTGGATGCTATAACTATCAACCAGGGACGGTTTCAAATCTTCTACGAGAACTTAAATGGCCTACACTAGAAGAAAGGCGCAGGATGGCAAGATTAACGACTCTATATAAGATTACCTCTGGAGAATTGGCTGTGGAAATACCTTCTTATATACAAAGACCCACCCGTGTAACACGCTCCCTTCATCCTAAACGATTCATAAATATGGGCAGCTCAAGTAATACCTACAAGTACACATTTTTCACCAGAACTATTAAAGAGTGGAACCTTTTACCAAATGAAATAATTGAGAAAGAAAGTGTGAACACTTTCAAAACTGCCTTAGAAGACTATATCATGAATTAATTCTGACTTTATTTTGTCTTTGTTTTATTCTGTTTATTATTATTATTATCTATTATTTATTATTATTATTTTGACATTCGCACGATGGCATACCTTTGCGAATTATTGTTTATAAATAAACATGGCGGCTAATCACAATGCCTCCGGTGGGAGATCAACCATGGATGGAATGGGGTAGGGATAAAACGCGGATGCGGATGGCGGACGACGGATGCGGATGGCGGATGGCGGATGAGAAAAGGCGGATAGAGGATAAAACGCGGATGAGAAAAGGCGGATAGAGGATAAAACGCGGATGAGAAAAGGTGGATAGAGGATAAAACGCGGATGAGAAAAGGCGGATAGAGGATAAAACGCGGATGAGAAAAGGCGGATAGAGGATAAAACGCGGATGAGAAAAGGCGGATAGAGGATAAAACGCGGATGAGAAAAGGCGGATAGAGGATAAAACGCGGATGAGAAAAGGCGGATAGAGGATAAAACGCGGATGAGAAAAGGCGGATAGAGGATAAAACGCGGATGAGAAAAGGCGGATAGAGGATAAAACGCGGATGAGAAAAGGCGGATGGGGGATAAAACGCGGTGGGCAAAATAACGTGGGGAACATAAAATAAAATCATATTAGATATAAAACCCTAAGAAAATTTTTCATGATGTCTTACACTGCTAGCGGAATCCCGAAGGTACGAGTTCAAATCCCGGTCCGCCGCTCTAGGAGGCGAGCGGAGTTCTATCCAACATAAATGCACGAGATATTCTCGGGACAACAGACAACTTAACGCTTATATCCGTGAGGACGTGCAGTGTTTCACATAAAACCCTGTAGATATAAAACGAAAGAGAAAGAGAATTTAAAATGTCGGAAGAATTCAAAGTTTAATACGCGTTACATGGTGCGGTTTATCGAAGGCAAATTGTTTTTCAAAATTTAGAGTTTGTCTATATCTACTGACTAAACATCGCTAACGACCCAAATAATATTACGAATTTACGAGATTGTAGATTAGAAAGCACAGTACTGTTCTCATTGTGGCATGAATCAGAGAGATAATCTAATTGGCGCGCCTCGCGAGTCGCGAGTAAATGGCGCGAGTCGCGAGTAAATGGCGCGAGTCATGAGTAAATGGCGCGAGTAGCGACTAAATGGCGCAAGTAAACTTTTGTCGCGAGCTTTTGTTCCGGCTTTAATTTTGCCTGGGTCTTTTTCTCCGGTTTTGCTACCGGGGGACAAAGAACCTAAAAAAATAGAAGCAATAATAGATTATCTCAAATTTCCTCAGCGTTGTGTTCAGTTGTTTACGCACAGAGAATGTTATTGACAGCGATGTATCTTCTAAACGCCGTATAAATCGTCTGTCGTTTCTTTATATCGCGCTCCGTCCGACTTACCAATATACTTAGCCGACTTCTATTGATTTTCATGTCGACAATTATTGTGGCCAAATCATCAAGCATTTATTTGTATGGATAAAGCGTTTTAAGATCGTGTTATATATACACATATTACAGTTTATAATTAGTTGGTGCGATGACAAAGTTTACTGAAAAGTTTCATGTTTGTACATCACCAGAAATTTGGGTCATTTGTGCCGCCGCTCTCGGTGGCCTAATAATATAATTATGTATTCTAATGTGTTTGATTCTATTCTAGTGTATTCTCATTATTCAGGTCATTGAGTTATTTAGAATTTGCCTAATGCATCACGAGCTGCGCACTTCGCATCGCCCGTAACGTTGTTGGTCAATTTGGCCAATTTCTAGCACCTGTTTACAAAGATTACTATGGCTAACACTACGAATAGTGGCGCTTTTAGTGCAAAATAAGACGAGCTAGGGAAGTACTTTGTCGTTGAGGTAAGCCAATTATTTTTTTAGTTATAACTGTTGCTTAGCCGATGCTGAATCAGAGGGTTTTTACAACGCACATTTAATATGGCAGCGTTCGTAGTTCTTTACTTTATCAGTCATCGACCGCTTTGGCTAATTAGCTTTAATCCGGTGTTATTTTTGCTGGTGGTTTTGCTGACGTTTCAATGTGAAATCGCTATATAATGGCATTGGGAGTCCGTCCGGCAACGCTTCATTCGTAGCCAGCGTTCTGTTTAGGCCGTTACTTCCTTCGGTGAGAACCAGAAATTTCTCGAATGATCAGACTGATCAATAAAGTTCCGCATTTCCTCTTGTTGTTAAGAACGCGCATGCAAACGGAAAGTTAATAAGTTTATATATAAGTGGTAAATTTAAACCTTTTCCCTTTGTTATTGCATCGGAATCATGAACTGTATATTTAATAAAGGCATAAGTCTCTTCTATATATAGATATATTTATTTATAAATTTATATATATATATACACACAGTATATATATATATATATATAAGTAAAGACGGACATCAAAATACATCCTACACATATGACATGCAATATTTTAAAAACAACATGATAGTGAGTTTGTAAGACAAACGCTCTTCCATATCCGTGGATCGTCTATGTTATAAGTATTTTGCAATGCCAAGATGTAATTATTTTGAATAGTAAGTGCTTAAAGTTAGTTGGTGTGATAGTTTTCCTTGTAATGGGATTTGGGTAGTGTGTTCCAGATTCTTGTTGTCCGAATTGTATAGGATTTTTGATAGGTAGAGGTGTTAGATGATCTTGTTTGTCTGTGCATGATTTTGAAGAGTTGCTTGGATATTTTTTTCAGAATGTTGATACCATGAGTTATCTTGTAGAAAAATATGTCGAGATATTCATGCCAGTAGCTTAGAGCACTTAGAGGTAGCAGTTTGAGAAAAGAGAAGTCGTTTCCTTGATGTAAATACATAATGTATGTGTGTATATGTGTACATTTATTTTATATGATTGTTTAAGTAATCATTTAAAACATGAGCAGCAGTGTTTTATCAGATTAAAAACACGAGGCGATAGCCAAGTGTTTTAGATCTGATAAAACACGTACTGCGAATGTAGTTAAATAGCCTCAAAAACGACCCATTTGGTAAGTTGATTGGCGTAGTAAGTTTGAAAAATAACGTTGTCTAAGCCGAGAAAATCAAAGCTAAAGTTTATGTAAATCAGGAGGATTCTTCAAACTACGGACATGTGTTATGTTTAGAGTTGGAGTTATGTTTTAGGCATGTGACGCGTATTAAACTTTGAATTCTTCCGACATTTTAAATTCTCTTTCTCTTTCGTTTTATATCTACAGGGTTATATATTTATTTTATTTTATTTTATTTGCTTTGCCATACTCAAACAATACGTACAGACATCGACACAAACAACTGGCAGGGCAACCGCAACAGCTTACGCCAATTACTGCGGTCCCTAAAGATTACAACAAATATAACTTAGTTAGATCACGCGCTTTGTTGCATTTTCCACGTCCGTTGATCATCTGCATTAAAACAGTGTTCTAGTGCTAAAATATAGTAATTATATAGTCCTTTTTTAAAGTCTTTTAAAGTTATACATTTCATAGTTAAGATGTTTTACATTTTGTTGTCTGAAATTGTAAACAGTTTGGGTTTGCTGATCGTGTGGGTCTATTTGAATTTTGAGGTTCTGGTAGTAGCTATGTCACTGCTTAAGTTAATAAAGTTACGATTTGATTCGAAAAGGAACAACATGTCAAGGTATTCGTGCCAGTAACATAAAGGAAGTAGATTTAACGTTAAGAGACGATGGTTATAACTGATGTCACAGAAGAAGGGTAGGTCCATTATATATTTTGATGCGCGTCTTTGGACGCGTTCCGTGCGCTTGATAAGGTCGACAGACTGTGGAGTCCAGACTTGCGATGCGTAAGCGAGTTCATGGGAACAGAGTAACGGACGAGAGCTAGATAAAGTACGAGAAATACAGAGCTAGATAAAGTACGAGAAACACTGCACATCCTCACGGATATAAGCGTTAAGTTGTCCCGAGAATATCTCGTGCACTTATGTTGGATGTAACTCGCCTCCTAGAGCGGCGGACCGGAATCCCGAAGGTGCAAGTTCAAATCCCGCTAGCAGTGTAAGACACCATGAAAAATGTTCTTAGGGTTTTATATCTAATATGACTTTATTTTATGTTCCCCACGTTATTTTGCCCATCCGCGTTTTATCCCCATCCGCCTTTTCTCATCCGCGTTTTATCCTCTATCCGCCTTTTCTCATCCGCGTTTTATCCTCTATCCGCCTTTTCTCATCCGCGTTTTATCCTCTATCCGCTTTTTCTCATCCGCGTTTTATCCTCTATCCGCCTTTTCTCATCCGCATTTTATCCTCTATCCGCCTTTTCTCATCCGCGTTTTATCCTCTATCCGCTTTTTCTCATCCGCGTTTTATCCTCTATCCGCCTTTTCTCATCCGCCATCCGCCATCCGCATCCGCCGTCCGCCATCCGCATCCGCGTTTTATCCCTACCCGGATGGAATGATTACAAGTGCTATTGAATGCATTTCACGCCTTCGTGAAATGCAGCCTGCAGTGACAAATCCTGGTGTTATTACTACAAATCAAAATGCAGAACAACCATCTGTAGCATCCGAAATTGTTCGCTTATTTCCTACGTTTGCGAGTTCGCGGTCTTCCACAACTGGCACAAGATCAAATGAAAGTGCTAGCGATAGGAACGCTCCTTCTCCCATGCAAGGTTCGAGTTCACGCAGTCATGAAGTGCGTCGTAGAGGTACGAGCAATCAACGAAGGCCAGTAAATAATCCGAGGAGATCAACATCGTCAAGCAATAACAAGAAGACGAAACGATCGAAGATAGTTCATAAAGACGTCATCTTCATATGTAATCCTGCAGTGACCAAAGTCCCGACGCACAAAAACAGACTACTGCTTGAGAGTAAAGGTCGAGTAATTCACGACTTCGCTTTTGATAGAGACTGGGAAGAATACCGACTTCGTTCTGCCATAGAAGAAGAGATGCCCATGCTAATGAATGGAGAATACGAGTTCTTAAAGGTACTGTATTGATAAAGTTAAAGGTACTGTATTGATAAAGTGTTTATATATATATATATATATATATATATATATATATATATATATATATATATATATATATATATATACTGTATATATATACTGTATATACTATATATATATATATATATATTACATAAAGTAATTAAATTATAATACCCACAGCCAGTAGTGAGCCATGTGCTGTACACCATGATCCCCTGTATGTTGTCATTTGAGAGAAATCAAGACCACAACTTTCACAGGTTCTGTGAAACTACTTTTCAAGGTTCTGCATGTACAGTAGTTTAATAGTATCATTGCAGAACTATGAAATACAGACCACTTGGCTTGAATGTGATGTCACAATGGCCAATAGGTGAGTTTCAGGGTGTTGCGTGTGCATCATTTTTCAAAAAAACTGACAAGCTTCCCTCAAAGTAAACATGCTGTTTAAAATGAACAAAGTATAGATGCAGTTTCTGGATGTTTAACACTGTTATTCTGCTGTCCGTGGCTCGCTAGCAAGTCTGTTTGCCATTGCTTACTTTGTGGAGAGCCCACCAATTTACTTGCAAAATGATGCGCGCGCAACACCCTGAAACTCGCTTATTTGGGAGACAAATTGAAATCTCCACTGTTCAATCAATGAAAATTTGATAGTTTGTAAGCAAAAAAAATAAAATGAAATTTTATAGGTTTAACCCATTTATACAGTGAGACACCTTGTACTGTGGCCACCATTGAAGCAAAGTTTTGATTAAGATACATACTGTAGCCAATCAGAAAATTTGTATTTGACTAGAAACATGCCACAACATGAGCTTGCAGCTCTAGCATCTATAAAAAATCAATATAACCTGTGGCTGTAGAAAAGGTCTTGTTTTCTGGTTAGCTAACTTTATCAAAACTTTTTTAGGTAGCCACGGTACAAGGCATCTCACTGTAATGGGCAAGACTGCACTTTAATCACACAAGATCATGTTACTTTTTATTACATGAAAAAAATTTAACAGGAAGAGGTTAGTTTCAAGACAGTGAAAAATGATTTCAGCACAAATTTAAAAAATTTAAAAAACTTGCACTGAATTTCATTTTTCAGCACTGTATTTAATTTTTCTGAACTGTGAAGAAGAAGAATTTCAATGAAGTTGAATCACTGCTGTAGAGAAAAGTTTTCTGACTAACTGGGAATCGAACCCAAGGTATCTGGTTTAACGTACCAGCACTCTACCACTCAGCTATTGGGACCACCAGCTGAGGCAGTCAGAAATATCCATATATTAAATATTGCACACATTAAGGACAACTGAATATTTATAACTTTCTGAACTGTGTTCCATTAAAACTGTACTCTTCTTAGCCAATCAGAGTTGAGAAAATTTTCCATGTACAGGAACCTATTAGGCACCTACAGTATTGCTGGACTACATAGTGTTTTTGTGTTTAAAAATTGATTTTGATGATTACGAAGCAAGAACTTGGGAAACAAGAACTTGGAAAACCATCTGTCCGAAGAGCCCGTGTCTTTGACTGTATCACTGTCTTTTAGCATAGATTTGTTGTTATAGTTTATTTTATTGTTTGTTGCTGTTCAGGAGTTTTAAATTTATTTCTTGTTTTCTTCTTATGGATGCAGTGTAATTGGCAGCAAGCTGTTATGTTACCCCTGTCATTTTACTTTGGCATATTATAATAAAAAAAATACTGTATCATATCCAGTGTCATAATGTACTGTAAGCATATACAGGGCACGTGATTTCAGCAGTATCTACTGTACAGTAGTGGGATACTGGCACTTACAGTAAAATCTGGTATCCCTCCTTGAAAATTAGTACCCCAGTTCATCGAACTTTCCACCAACATTCGCAGATGCGAAGAACAACAACAATAAAACAATTGGGATAGCTGCTCAACGATTGTTCACTATCCCAATTTTCATGGTATCCCCACAGGATACTAAGCTTATGATACCCTGAGTATCCAAGCTCAAAATGTGGGATATTGGGATACATGTATGTACTGCCAATCTCATGCCCTGAGTACACTGTATTCTCATTTTGACTGGCCAACTTAAGTTTGCCTATCAATTTACCTCCATTTTACTGTGTGGAGAATATCAGTTTTACCAACCAGTTTTTCAAACAGTGGAGGTCACATTCCCCCACCAAGGTACACCCCTAACTGTATTCATCATTTGAAGAAAAATATCCAAAAAAGTATTTACATGTACTCTGACGAAGGCCTCCACTTGAAACATCAGTATTCATTCCTCAACTTCTCACCATTTCACTACCTTTTCACTTTGCTGTATTCATCATTTGCACTTTAAACATTGTTATCTAACACATTTTTCTGTAACATATTATTTTGAAACAGGCATCATATGGAAGTTTAGTTAGACCAAACCTGTCCAGTCATAGCAGCTTGACATGTGATTCACTGATGAGAATAACAGGTCAAGGAGCAGTTTATGTGAGAACACTAGAACAGTTGTCACAAGGTGAAAATAGTGATGAGGAGACAAGTTCACTGGTTGGCAATGCAACATTACCATCTTTGTGGGCAGTAACAACAAGTGACTCACCGAGATTGAATTCTGGAGTGCATGAACAGTCAGACATGAGAGGTGGGTGTGAAACCACTACTGCTGTACTATTGCTGTCCTACAGCAATTAATTGGGTTATTATGGTTACTGCTGGCTACGTCTGTAACTTGAATTAACCAAATAAATAAGGAAAAAATATCGCACAAAGTAAGTGAATTTAAAAAGAAATCAAAATTCGAAGAAAAACAAATTTAAAATTAACAAAATAAAATAAAATATATGTGCTACTCCAAGTGGGGAACCGTACCACAGTAGACCTTTAGTTTAACATTTTATTCTGGCTTATGCCAGACCATTTTATAATGGGGTGCTAAGATGCACCTTTGCCCCTTGATGGGATAAATATAACTAAAGGTTAATTCGCTGTCTTCATACAGCTGGACAGGCTAGTGCTACTGTCTTCATAAGCAAAGCGTTTTTTGTGATTACATACAGGCTTCTCCTTATCCTAGTTTATGTATTTTTGTTTACAATAGACAATTCACCAGAAACTCCTGTTAACCAAGTTGATGACAATATTACCGATGAATTGTTCAACTCTGATACTCAAGAATTACCTCAAGTTTTCCCTGTTGTTGATTTGACTGCACATCCCTGCGTCCGGGAAATCGTAATACCAAGAAGCAATGTACTTAAGTCTATGATATCTGAATTCAGTGTCACTGACATTCTGCAGTGTAATTTGATCTTTGTGTTCATGGGAGATCAAGGTAGCCCAGAGATTGGCAGAGGTTCTGGTGTTACACGTGTTACACGTGAAGTGCTAAGCCTCTTCTGGAAGGAATTCTCTGTAGCCCTTGCAATTGGAGCATCAGAGAAGGTGCCTTCCATAAGGCATGATTACCAAAAGTTGGAATGGCTAAGTGTTGCTAGAATCATTGTATTTGGATTCAAGGAGGAAAACTACTTTGCCTTGTTCCTGTCAAGAGCATTTATAGCAAGCTGTCTTTATGGAGAGGAAACGCTTACCAAAGAGTGTCTTCTTGATTCATTCAGCTGTTATGTCTCTAAGGACGAACAAGAGACTGTGAAAAAATGCATTCAGGGTGAAATAAATTCAGAAGATGATGATGTATTGGACCTCCTCAGCAGCTATAAATGTTATCGTAAGCCATCTAAAGAAAACATTCAAGTAATTTTGGAGGAGTTGGCCCACCAAGAGCTTGTCCAAAAGCCACGATACATAGCCAATGCATGGAGTGTTGAAATGCAGTCTCTGAAAACCTACCCTGAATTCCATGATTTCAACAGCACATCCGGCATATATGCTGAAAAGAAACCTTCATCAAAACGCATCATCAAGCTACTCAACGTAGAGCCAAATTCTGACAGCGAACGAGCGTGCTTTGATCATTTGAAAAGGTACATCAAGTCATTGGATGACAACATGCTGGCTGGATTCCTGCAGTTTATCACTGGAAGTGACATAATCACCGTGGAGAGAATCCAAGTCTCTTTTAATGCCAATGAGGGTATTACACGGGGGATAGTTGCACATACCTGTGGTCCTGTGCTGGAGTTGTCCTCAACCTATCAGACCTACAATGAGCTCTCGGAGGAACTAAGCAACACATTAAGAAACTCTTTTGCCGGTCATTTGTCATAGTCTAGAGAATGATATATACACTTTCAGTGCAGTATATCATGTAAATAATGTTGACATCTATCACTGATTGTCATCAAACTTGTTTTGTTTACTTAAGGCACTGGTGCAGAGTACAGTAGTTGTTTATTTGTTGTTGAGATTATACATTAATAGTTGTTAATTGGGATGTACTGTATGTTTGTGTTTTATAAGCAGAAGTGCAGAACGTGAAAATTGAAAACCAGTGGGTATCAACACACAGATGTTGAGCACATTTGGTATAGTTAGAAAGTTGATGTTGTATTCTGTTTATTTTTTATTGAATTTGACATTTTTTCGTAGGTGTATTTAATACTGTAGTTGCACATGTATGTAGTTGCATCCATCAACTTTTACATATGTCAGCTAAGATGTTTTGCCTGTAGAACCGTTTGCATTTTAATTTGTAACAGATCTTTTATATTGGTAGGGGACTAATATTCATGAATTAAAACACGATTAAGTCGGTTTTCTTTGTTTTTTTTGAGGGATTTATATCGCGTAAATCCCTCATCATAGATTCATAGGGATTAATATCATATAAGCCCGGGGCTTATATATATAATCCCTATGAATTGATAATTGCCCAATTCATAGGGTGCCTTGCTACAACTATCTCGTATGGTAACGCCCACATACGAGGAGAGCAAGGGTTTGCTTTTCGCTCCACGTAGCTTACGAGAGGAAGGCAAACCAATGAAAATCATCGAGATCTGTTGGTTCAGTCAGCAGTTTATTACACTGAACGTTGAGCATAGAATGTGGGATTGATACTACATCAGTACGCATGCCCAATGCTGTAATGATATCTTATACTAATTATATTCATACTAATTATTCAAACAAGCGTGTAGAGGTCTGTGTATGTGTTCAATGAACCTTATCTTACTTCTCAAGTTTGTTTAATAAACTATTATTCAAAGGTTGCTTTGGAGCCTTATATTTCATAAAATCTCGTTAAAATTCGACATAACAATGTCCTTTGACACTCTGTAAAGGCTATTTTTTTGGAAAACCTTCTTCAATCGTGTTTTAAGTCCGTTAAAAACCTCGAACGTCGGTTTTAAGTCAGATAAATCCCTCGGTCCTTCGGCCCTTGGGATATATCTGGCTTAAAGCCTCCGTTCTCGGTTTTTAACCTATACATAGGACAGAAGATGAACTTTGACCCTCCAGAAAGTTCAATCAATTTTACATTCAGTCCCCTTATCAGAAATATTGAGGGGTCATAAGTGGCTCAAAACAATGTGAAATAGAAATATACTTTAAAACTAGCATTCTGGCGATTCCATCTACTTTTAAGAAGAGGACAGGCTTGATATTATTGCAACATGCTTAAATCTAAATTCAACCAAAGTTTGACCAAACTAATTTAATTCTAGATAAATAATCTAAACAGCCTGATAGTGCAATGTATATAAAAAGCTTAAGACTGAGTGTAATCAATTACATGCTAGAGATTGAAAACATTGATAAGTAAATTTTTACATCGTACAAAAATATTTTTGCCAGAGTTGCCATCATCTTCTAATGGATTACATCTGTTGCATAAATATGTTAGTTGGGCATCGGTGAGATGCAAATTTATTTCTGGTACTGCCACTTGATAATCTTCATCGTTAATAGGGAATGGCCCCTCTGGATCAACTCCGAAATCAGTTCTAATGCTTTCTAGGATGGGATTCCCTGTATTAGCGGTTCGAAGCAATCCTTCTGTGTATAGCTGCATAGGAGATAGGCCGTTTTCTGTACGTAGGCCGTGATGCATCCATTGTTGTTTGAATTCTTTAAGGGCAGTATTTATGCGCGGAATGTATACATAGTGCAATGCAAATAGATGCATTTCCACAAGGGGGTCCAGTTGACCAGAATCTTCAAGCTCATGAAAGGCCTTTGCAAAGAAAGAAAGAACTCCAGCATAGATATCTCTATGGGCCCTTTCAACACGGCTATTGTGCACAGAGCTTCCGGTTATCATACTGCCACGACCCGTGCCTCTTTGTTCCATCATAAACTGAGCAACTTTAACGTTTTCAAGGCCGTGGTCACTACGGACTCTTGAAGGAAGGCCATAATTTCGTACTCCTTCTAGGAACTGTTCCATAACAGTATCTGCTCTGTTATTGCAAGCACAATGAACATAAATGATCAGCCTTGAGAATCCATCTACGCATACATGAACCACTAATCTGTAGCGAATAAGTTTATGGTTCCCATCAATATGCCAAAGGGCATTCGGTGCAGGAACAGAATATTTCCTCCGAAATATAGCAGATCTCCAACGTAGAGCTGTTCCTAATGGGTCTAATTCACGCAAACATTTTCGTACTCGCCTCCGTTGAACATGTATGTTTCTGGATCGCAGTGCACCAATCAACCTTTGCTGCCCAATGTTGGGTGTCAGGCTTCTTATCTCAGTAACGACACTTCTGAGTTGATTCTCTGAAAAAACATGCATCTAGCGTCAAAATAAGGCATGGGCATGGCAAGCTGTAACTGTTGAGTTATAATTTAAATTTGCTCCGAGGCATACAGGTCACCTGTACCATAAGTCACCAGTTGATAAGTAAGTAGACAACATTAATAGTGTGTATAAGAAAGGCTAAAGCTGATGACTGAATAATATTTCCAAAAACAAGTTTTCGCACCTTGGGATGGTAGTACATGAAATTTCATTTTATTTGGACCAGAAAAGCAAGGGGAAGATTGCTGAATTGAACTTTATGGTACAAACCAAATTAATAGCCACCCATATTCAACATTAAAATTCAGGGAGATAGTTTGCGAAGGAGGCTAGGAGATACACTGAACAAGAGCAATAAAAATTACGTTATGTACAAATCAAACAACTGCAGTCTTGCAACCAGGGAGCCTTTCTCTTCAAGACCAATTTTGAAATTCTTCCAAATCCAATGAAAATGCTGGGGGTGAGGTTAAGAAGTAAAGACATCAAAGTACTCATGGTAACTTAAATACCTTAAACAACCTTATTCTGCCACCTGAGTTATAGTAGCTCAATAACTATTTTTACCAATGTGTCTCAAGACACACATTGATAACAGTGCAGTTGTACTGAAGTGTTATGCACCAGTTAATGTAAATCCCCACCCCCTCCAACCCAGGAAATAGTGGGGAATGGTGGGGAATTGGACTTTCCAACCTGGTGAAGATGAACCATTATCCCCTCCCCCAGGACAATAATTAAATTCCAATGTCACCGCATGTCCCCGGTTTCTTTATTAAAACATGAACCTTTTACCGATTAACTCAACCTCGTTTTCGTTTTTTTCTCGGTTTTCAAAATGGCGGTTGGGAACGATAAAGTGGTAAATTCCCCGCTGTTTCCCCGACCCACTTGGCAAGGCTGCGATAGTAAGCGTATTCCCCACCTAGCAGGGACGACAAACTGGTGAATGTCAGTTGATTGTCCACACCATTCCCCGCTATTTCCCGGGTTGGAGGGGGTGGGGATTTACATTGACTAGTGCATTATATCCTGAATAAAAATTATTTCTACCTGTCTGTCTGTCTGTCTGTCTGTCTGTCTGTCTGTCTGTCTGTCTGTCTGTCTGTCCGTCTGTCCGTCTGTCCGTCTGTCCGTCTGTCCGTCTGTCCGTCTGTCCGTCTGTCCGTCTGTCCGTCTGTCCGTCTGTCCGTCTGTCCGTCTGTCCGTCTGTCCGTCTGTCCGTCTGTCCGTCTGTCCGTCTGTCCGTCTGTCCGTCTGTCCGTCCATCCGTCCGTCCGTCCGTCCGTCCGTCCGTCCGTCCGTCCGTCCGTCCGTCCATCCGTCCGTCCATCCGTCCGTGTGTCTGTGTGTCTGTGTGTGTGTGTGTGTCTGGTGTGGTCCGGTGTGGTCCGGTGTGGTCCGGTGTGGTCCGGTGTGGTCCGGTGTGGTCCGGTGTGGTCCGGTGTGGTCCGGTGTGGTCCGGTGTGGTCCGGTGTGGTCCGGTGTGGTCCGGTGTGGTCCGGTGTGGTCCGGTGTGGTCCGGTCCGGTCCGGTGTGGTGGGGTGGGGTCCGGTCCGGTGTGGTCCGGTGTGGTGTCCGGTGTGGTCCGGTCCGGTGTGGTGGGGTGGGGTCCGGTCCGGTGTGGTCCGGTGTGGTCCGGTGTGGTCCGGTGTGGTCCGGTGTGGTCCGGTGTGGTCCGGTGTGGTCCGGTGTGGTCCGGTGTGGTCCGGTGTGGTCCGGTGTGGTCCGGTGTGGTCCGGTGTGGTCCGGTGTGGTCCGGTGTGGTCCGGTGTGGTCCGGTGTGGTCCGGTGTGGTCCGGTGTGGTCCGGTGTGGTCCGGTGTGGTCCGGTGTGGTCCGGTGGTGGTCCGGTGTGGTCCGGTGTGGTCCGGTGTGGTCCGGTGTGGTCCGGTGTGGTCCGGTGTGGTCCGGTGTGGTCCGGTGTGGTCCGGTGTGGTCCGGTGTGGTCCGGTGTGGTCCGGTGTGGTCCGGTGTGGTCCGGTGTGGTCCGGTGTGGTCCGGTGTGGTCCGGTGTGGTCGGTGTGGTCGGTGTGGTCCGGTGTGGTCCGGTGTGGTCCGGTGTGGTCCGGTGTGGTCCGGTGTGGTCCGGTGTGGTCCGGTGTGGTCCGGTGTGGTCCGGTGTGGTCCGGTGTGGTCCGGTGTGGTCCGGTGGGGTCCGGTGGGGTCCGGTGGGGTCCGGTGGGGTCCGGTGGGGTCCGGTGGGGTCCGGTGGGGTCCGGTGGGGTCCGGTGGGTCCGGTGGGGTCCGGTGGGTCCGGTGGGGTCCGGTGGGGTCCGGTGGGGTCCGGTGGGGTCCGGTGGGGTCCGGTGGGGTCCGGTGGGGTCCGGTGGGGTCCGGTGGGGTCCGGTGGGGTCCGGTGGGGTCCGGTGGGGTCCGGTGGGGTCCGGTGGGGTCCGGTGGGGTCCGGTGGGGTCCGGTGGGGTCCGGTGGGGTCCGGTGGGGTCCGGTGGGGTCCGGTGGGGTCCGGTGGGGTCCGGTGGGGTCCGGTGGGGTCCGGTGGGGTCCGGTGGGGTCCGGTGGGGTCCGGTGGGGTCCGGTGGGGTCCGGTGGGGTCCGGTGGGGTCCGGTGGGGTCCGGTGGGGTCCGGTCGGGTCCGGTCGGGTCCGGTCGGGTCCGGTCGGGTCCGGTCGGGTCCGGTCGGGTCCGGTCGGGTCCGGTCGGGTCCGGTCGGGTCCGGTCGGGTCCGGTCGGGTCCGGTCGGGTCCGGTCGGGTCCGGTCGGGTCCGGTCGGGTCCGGTCGGGTCCGGTCGGGTCCGGTCGGGTCCGGTCGGGTCCGGTCGGGTCCGGTCCGGTCCGGTGCGGTCCGGTGCGGTGCGGTGCGGTCCGGTCCGGTCCGGTCCGGTCCGGTCCGGTCCGGTCCGGTCCGGTCCGGTGGGGTCCGGTCCGGTCCGGTCCGGTCCGGTCCGGTCTGTCTGTCTGGTCTGGTCTGTCTGTCTGGTCTGTCTGTCTGGTCTGTCTGGTCTGTCTGGTCTGTCTGTCTGGTCTGTCTGGTCTGTCTGTCTGTCTGTCTGTCTGTCTGTCTGTCTGTCTGTCTGTCTGTCTGTCTGTCTGTCTGTCTGTCTGTCTGTCTGTCTGTCTGTCTGTCTGTCTGTCTGTCTGTCTGTCTGTCTGTCTGTCTGTCTGTCTGTCTGTCTGTCTGTCTGTCTGTCTGTCTGTCTGTCTGTCTGTCTGTCTGGTCTGTCTGTCTGTCTGGTCTGTCTGTCTGTCTGGTCTGTCTGTCTGTCTGTCTGGTCTGTCTGGTCGGTCTGTCTGGTCGGTCTGTCTGGTCGGTCTGTCTGGTCGGTCTGTCTTGAACCAAATCTGGGCCACTTATAATTTTTCTTGGGCCAGCAAGAAGATAGAATGAGCTTCATTTTGATATATATGAAAGCCGCTTAAAATGAAAAGAAGCCATCGTAATGTTTCCCCCAAGACCATCCCGACGAATTAATAATAAAGTATTCTATTTTTAGCGCGCTGTGTAATTATAAACAATATGGGCGTCTCGCTTTAAAAGCGAATAACTCTTGAACCAGATCTGGGCCACTTCTAATTTTTCTTGGGCCAGCAAGAGGATAGAATGAGCTTCATTTTGATATATAGGAAAGCCGGTTAAAATGAAAAGAAGTCACCGAAATTTCCCCCCAAAATGAATGTGGTGATAGCTTCACAGTTTCGGCGTATGCGAATAACTCTTAAAGCAGATCTGGGCCACTCCTAGTTTTTCCTGCGCCAGCAAGACGATAGAATGAGGTTCAATTTGATATATAGGAAAGCTGTTAAAAAATAACAGAAGCTATCGAAATTTTCCCCCCAAAGTCTAAGTCGGCAACCACAATTATTAAAGATTTTTATTTCCGGCGCGCTGTAATTGACAGTTTGGGCTTGTCGCTTTAAAAGCGAATAACTCTTGAACCAAATCTGGGCCACTTCTAATTTTTCTTGGGCCAGCAAGAAGATAGAATGAGCTTCATTTTGATATATATGAAAGCCGCTTAAAATGAAAAGAAGCCATCGTAATGTTTCCCCCAAGACCATCCCGACGAATTAATAATAAAGTATTCTATTTTTAGCGCGCTGTGTAATTATAAACAATATGGGCGTCTCGCTTTAAAAGCGAATAACTCTTGAACAAGATCTGGGCCCCTTCTAATTTTTTTTGGGTCAGCAAAAGGATAGAATGAGCTTCATTTTGATATATAGGAAAGCCGGTTAAAATGAAAAGAAGTCACCGAAATTTCCCCCCCAAGTGAATGTGGTGATAGCTTCACAGTTTCGGCGTATGCGAATAACTCTTAAACCAGATCTGGGCCACTTCTAGTTTTTCTTGGGCCAGCAAGACGATACAATGAGCTTCAATTTGATATATAGGAAAGCTGGTAAAAAATAACAGAAGCTAATGAAATTTTCCCCCCAAAGTCCAAGTCGGCAACCACAATTATTAAAGATTTTTATTTCCGGCGCGCTGTAATTGACAGTTTGGGAGTGTCGCTTTAAAAGCGAATAACTCCTGAACCAAATCTGGGCCACTTCTAATTTTTCTTGGGCCGGCAAGAAGATAGAATGAGCTTCATTTTGATATATATATGAAAGCCGCTTAAAATTAAAAGAAGCCCTCGTAATGTTTCCCCCAGGTCCATCCCGACGAATTAATAATAAAGTATTCTATTTCTAGCGCGCTGTGTAATTATAAACAATATGGGCGTCTCGCTTTAAAAGCGAATAACTCTTGAACCAGATCTGGGCCACTTCTAATTTTTCTTGGGCCAGCAAGAGGATAGAATGAGCTTCGTTTTGATATATAGGAAAGCCGGTTAAAATGAAAAGAAGTCACCGAAATTTTCCCCCAAAAGGAATGTGGTGATAGCTTCACAGTTTCGGCGTATGCGAATAACTCTTAAAGCAGATCTGGGCCACTCCTAGTTTTTCTTGCGCCAGCAAGACGATACAATGAGCTTCAATTTGATATATAGGAAAGCAGGTGAAAAATAACAGAAGCTATCGAAATTTTTCCCCCAAAGTCCAAGTCGGCAACCACAATTATTAAAGATTTTTATTTCCGGCGCGCTGTAATTGACAGTTTGGGAGTGTCGCTTTAAAAGCGAATAACTCCTGAACCAAATCTGGGCCACTTCTAATTTTTCTTGAGCCGGCAAGAAGATAGAATGAGCTTCATTTTGATATATATGAAAGCCGCTTAAAATTAAAAGAAGCCCTCGTAATGTTTCCCCCAGGTCCATCCCGACGAATTAATAATAAAGTATTCTATTTTTAGCGCGCTGTGTAATTATAAACAATATGGGCGTCTCGCTTTAAAAGCGAATAACTCTTGAACCAGATCTGGGCCACTTCTAATTTTTCTTGGGCCAGCAAGAGGATAGAATGAGCTTCGTTTTGATATATAGGAAAGCCGGTTAAAATGAAAAGAAGTCACCGAAATTTCCCCCCAAAATGAATGTGGTGATAGCTTCACAGTTTCGGCGTATGCGAATAACTCTTAAACCAGATCTGGGCCATTTCTAGTTTTTCTTGGGCCAACAAGACGATACAATGAGCTTAAATTTGACATATAGGAAAGCTGGTAAAAAATAACAGAAGCTATCGAACTTTTCCCCCCAAAGTCTAAGTCGGCAACCACAATTATTAAAGATTTTTATTTCCGGCGCGCTGTAATTGACAGTTTGGGCTTGTCGCTTTAACAGCGAATAACTCTTGAACCAAATCTGGGCCACTTCTAATTTTTCTTGGGCCGGCAAGAAGATAGAATGAGCTTCATTTTGATATATATGAAAGCCGCTTAAAATTAAAAGAAGCCATCGTAATGTTTCCCCCAAGTCCATCCCGACGAATTAATAATAAAGTATTCTATTTTTAGCGCACTGTGTAATTATAAACAATATGGGCGTCTCGCTTTAAAAGCGAATAACTCTTGAACCAGATCTTGGCCACTTCTAATTTTTCTTGGGCCAGCAAGAGGATAGAATGAGCTTCATTTTGATATATAGGAAAGCCGGTTAAAATGAAAGGAAGTCACCGAAATTTTTACCACAAGTGAATGTGGTGATAGCTTCACAGTTTCGGCGTATGCGAATAACTGTTAAACCAGATCTGGGCTACTTCTAGTTTTGCTTGGGCCGGCAAGACGATACAATGAGCTTCAATTTGATATATAGGAAAGCTGGTAAAAAATAACAGAAGCTATCGAAATTTTTCCACCAAAGTCCAAGCCGGCAACCACAATTATTAAAGATTTTTATTTCCGGCGCGCTGTAATTGACAGTTTGGGCTTGTCGCTTTAAAAGCGAATAACTCTTAAACCAGATCTGGGCCACTTCTAGTTTTTCTTGCGCCAGCAAGACGATAGAATGAGGTTCAATTTGATATATAGGAAAGCTGGTAAAAAATAATAGAAGCCATCGAAATTTCCCCCCCCCAAGTCTAAGTCGGCAACCACAATTATTAAAGATTTTTATTTCCGGCGCGCTGTAATTGACAGTTTGGGCTTGTCGCTTTAACAGCGAATAACTCTTGAACCAAATCTGGGCCACTTCTAATTTTTCTTGGGCCGGCAAGAAGATAGAATGAGCTTCATTTTGATATATATGAAAGCCGCTTAAAATTAAAAGAAGCCATCGTAATGTTTCCCCCAAGACCATCCCGACGAATTAATAATAAAGTATTCTATTTTTAGCGCGCTGTGTAATTATAAACAATATGGGCGTCTCGCTTTAAAAGCGAATAACTCTTGAACCAGATCTGGGCCACTTCTAATTTTTCTTGGGCCAGCAAGAGGATAGAATGAGCTTCGTTTTGATATATAGGAAAGCCGGTTAAAATGAAAAGAAGTCACCGAAATTTCCCCCCAAAATGAATGTGGTGATAGCTTCACAGTTTCGGCGTATGCGAATAACTCTTAAACCAGATCTGGGCCATTTCTAGTTTTTCTTGGGCCAACAAGACGATACAATGAGCTTAAATTTGATATATAGGAAAGCTGGTAAAAAATAACAGAAGCTATCGAACTTTTCCCCCCAAAGTCTAAGTCGGCAACCACAATTATTAAAGATTTTTATTTCCGGCGCGCTGTAATTGACAGTTTGGGCTTGTCGCTTTAACAGTGAATAACTCTTGAACCAAATCTGGGCCACTTCTAATTTTTCTTGGGCCGGCAAGAAGATAGAATGAGCTTCATTTTGATATATATGAAAGCCGCTTAAAATTAAAAGAAGCCATCGTAATGTTTCCCCCAAGTCCATCCCGACGAATTAATAATAAAGTATTCTATTTTTAGCGCGCTGTGTAATTATAAACAATATGGGCGTCTCGCTTTAAAAGCGAATAACTCTTGAACCAGATCTGGGCCACTTCTAATTTTTCTTGGGCCAGCAAGAGGATAGAATGAGCTTCGTTTTGATATATAGGAAAGCCGGTTAAAATGAAAAGAAGTCACCGAAATTTCCCCCCAAAATGAATGTGGTGATAGCTTCACAGTTTCGGCGTATGCGAATAACTCTTAAACCAGATCTGGGCCATTTCTAGTTTTTCTTGGGCCAACAAGACGATACAATGAGCTTAAATTTGATATATAGGAAAGCTGGTAAAAAATAACAGAAGCTATCGAACTTTTCCCCCCAAAGTCTAAGTCGGCAACCACAATTATTAAAGATTTTTATTTCCGGCGCGCTGTAATTGACAGTTTGGGCTTGTCGCTTTAACAGTGAATAACTCTTGAACCAAATCTGGGCCACTTCTAATTTTTCTTGGGCCGGCAAGAAGATAGAATGAGCTTCATTTTGATATATATGAAAGCCGCTTAAAATTAAAAGAAGCCATCGTAATGTTTCCCCCAAGTCCATCCCGACGAATTAATAATAAAGTATTCTATTTTTAGCGCGCTGTGTAATTATAAACAATATGGGCGTCTCGCTTTAAAAGCGAATAACTCTTGAACCAGATCTGGGCCACTTCTAATTTTTCTTGGGCCAGCAAGAAGATAGAATGAGCTTCGTTTTGATATATAGGAAAGCCGGTTAAAATGAAAAGAAGTCACCGAAATTTCCCCCCAAAATGAATGTGGTGATTGCTTCACAGTTTCGGCGTATGCGAATAACTCTTAAACCAGATCTGGGCCACTCCTAGTTTTTCTTGCGCCAGCAAGACGATAGAATGAGGTTCAATTTGATATATAGGAAAGCTGGTAAAAAATAATAGAAGCCATCGAATTTTCCCCCCAAAGTCTAAGTCTGCAACCACAATTATTAAAGATTTTTATTTCCGGTGCGCTGTAATTGACAGTTTGGGCTTGTCGCTTTAAAAGCGAATAAGTCCTGAACCTAATCTGATTTTTCTTGGGCCAGCAAGAGGATAGAATGAGCTTCGTTTTGATATATAGGAAAGCCGGTTAAAATGAAAAGAAGTCACGGAAATTTCCCCCCAAAATGAATGTGGTGATTGCTTCACAGTTTCGGCGTATGCGAATAACTCTTAAACCAGATCTGGGCCACTCCTAGTTTTTCTTGCGCCAGCAAGACGATAGAATGAGGTTCAATTTGATATATAGGAAAGCTGGTAAAAAATAATAGAAGCCATCGAATTTTCCCCCCAAAGTCTAAGTCTGCAACCACAATTATTAAATATTTTTATTTCCGGTGCGCTGTAATTGACAGTTTGGCCTTATCGCTTTAAAAGCGAATAAATCTTGAACCAAACGTGGGCCACTTCTAATTTTTCTTGGGCCAGCAAGAAGATAGAATGAGCTTCATTTTGATATATATGAAAGCCGCTTAAAATGAAAAGAAGCCATCGTAATGTTTCCCCCAAGACCATCCCGACGAATTAATAATAAAGTATTCTATTTTTAGCGCGCTGTGTAATTATAAACAATATGGGCGTCTCGCTTTAAAAGCGAATAACTCTTGAACCAGATCTGGGCCACTTCTAATTTTTACTTGGGCCAGCAAGAGGATAGAATGAGCTTCATTTTGATATATAGGAAAGCCGGTTAAAATGAAAAGAAGTCACCGAAATTTCCCCCCCAAGTGAATGTGGTGATAGCTTCACAGTTTCGGCGTATGCGAATAACTCTTAAACCAGATCTGGGCCACTTCTAGTTTTTCTTGGGCCAGCAAGACGATACAATGAGCTTCAATTTGATATATAGGAAAGCTGGTAAAAAATAACAGAAGCTATCGAAATTTTCCCCCCAAAGTCCAAGTCGGCAACCACAATTATTAAAGATTTTTATTTCCGGCGCGCTGTAATTGACAGTTTGGGCTTGTCGCTTTAAAAGCGAATAACTCTTGAACCAAATCTGGGCCACTTCTAATTTTTCTTGGGCCAGCAAGAGGATAGAATGAGCTTCATTTTGATATATAGGAAAGCCGGTTAAAATGAAAAGAAGTCACCGAAACTTTTCCCACAAGTGAATGTGGTGATAGCTTCACAGTTTCGGTGTATGCGAATAACTCTTAAACCAGATCTGGGCTACTTCTAGTTTTTCTTGGGCCGGCTCGACGATACAATGAGCTTCAATTTGATATATAGGAAAGCTGGTAAAAAATAACAGAAGCTTTCGAAATTTCCCCCCCAAATTCTAAGTCGGCAACCACAATTATTAAAGATTTTTATTTCCGAGGCGCTGTAATTGACAGTTTGGGCTTGTCGCTTTAAAAGCGAATAACTCTTGAACCAAATGTGGGCCACTTCTAATTTTTCTTGGGCCAGCAAGAAGATAGAATGAACTTCATTTTCATATATATATATGAAAGCCGCTTAAAATTAAAGAAGCCATCGTAATGTTTCCCCCAAGACCATCCCGACGAATTAATAATAAAGTATTCTATTTTTAGCGCGCTGTGTAATTATAAACAATATGGGCGTCTCGCTTTAAAAGCGAATAACTCTTGAACAAGATCTGGGCCACTTCTAATTTTTCTTAGAATGAGCTTCATTTTGATATATAGGAAAGCGGGTTAAAATGAAAAGAAGTCACCGAAATTTCCCCCCCGAGTAAATGTGGTGATAGCTTCACAGTTTCGGCGTATGCGAATAACTCTTAAACCAGATCTGGGCCATTTCCAGCCTCGGTCCCAGGCTCTTCAGTAATAAAAGGCGAGCATAGCGCTCAAGCGCGCGGGGGTGCTAATAAAAGGCGAGCATAGCGCTCAAGCGCGCGGGGGTGCTTGGGGAGGTTGCGGCGTCCGAAGAGCCTGGCAGATTATGACCGATTTCCGAAGAGTCTCGACCGATTTCTGAAGAATCGAAGATATCGCATTGTTTTAGCTGCTTTTGTGGAAAATTTTTACCTGGCATTCATCCCTGACAATTCTATGGATGATATAGACGAATCCTTTCAGGAAGAACCGCATGAAGGTAATTTTATTTGTATATTTTTGCCATAGTATTTATAAATTTATACTCAATTTCTGAATTTGAGTATAGACTAATGTAATAGTCTTAGACTATAACAGAGTTCCTTTGTTGTCGTTGTATTCGACTGTCATGTTTATAACTGTTATTCAGTAAATTAGTTCTAAAATATGTATGTGTCTTTTGTTTGCAGAATTAACAACATTTAATGACGAACTTGTGGACGAACTCAACACATCGTTTCAACAACTAGATGTGTTGATGGTATTAAATTTTCATATAAATATATCTATTTTTCAATTTGCATCTTTATTTATAATTTTATAATTAAACACTTAAAAAGAAGAGAGAGTATAGCTATTTTACTATTTAATTACATATATATTTGACTTTTCAAAATGTTTTATGGATTTTTTGAATGTAACAGATTTGCAGACTGATGATGATGTGCCAACTACACCACCACAGTCTCCACAAGATCACCATGAAAGAACAAACCGTACTCGATCAGAGAAACATGCACTAACACCTGATTCAAAAGCTGCTGCTGAGTCGAAACCGAAACGATTTGCAGGTCTGTTAATTGATGTAAGTAGTGATACCCCTCCCTATGGCGGCGGAAGTAATTAGTATGCAAACGGTGTGTAGCCCCTCATCTCATTAGTATTCATTTTATAGCGTCGCGTTACGTCACTAAGTTCTAACCCTAGTCCTGGCACCCCCGTAACCCCCGCTTTTAGCCAACCCCCCGGGATTTTTACTACGTCATTATGGCTCATGCTCCTATAGGACCTCTTAACCCTAACTTCCCCCCTAACCCTAGCTGTCACTCAACCCCCCGGTTTTCACTACGTCATACCGACTTATTATTTATTCATTCTCAGACTCCTTTGGACGTAGTAACCCTAACTTTCCCCCCTAACCCTAGATGTTACTCAACCCCCCTGGTATTCACTACGTCATTCCCGATTGGTCTCCGACTGATTTCCGAAGTTACGTAAAAGGCACTGGACTTATCTCTTTATAACTAATAGAAACCAACTTTCATTTAAACCCTTAACCCTACTTATAGCCAACACTTGTGGGACACGTAGACGTACAGAGCATGCGTACAGTAAACTTTAACAAAATAGACGTTCTTTACAAGGAACTAAAGAGAAAGTGAGAGAGGCACTTTATATTTTTTATCTGAAACCTTGTCTCGATGAGTATAGAGAGTTTTGGGCAGCCTAAGTGTCTGAATTGGCAGAGCTCGTATAGACTCAGATTAATAGCATACATGAATATTATATCAGTTTGGAACTTAAACGGCCAAACAGTTCTTTACCCATTTACTTGGACATATGTGCCGAATTGTCGCTTATTTGGCTTTAGTTTATAAAGTAAACGATGCCTTGAATGAAGAAACCGTTCGGCAAGCTGTTCGATAGACATTGAAACACTTTCTTCAGAAACGTCGTCAAGCATCTTGTTAATGTTGCTACGGCTGATATTTGCATATTTATCCTGAGTGCACGTGCAGGAGACAAAAGAAAAACTCATTTGGGGCAATTAAGAGGATTAAGCGCTTGGGCAGGTCTAGGCGAGAAAGTCATTAGCGTGTACTTTGCATAAGACAGAATTCACAACAATCGGTTTAAAATATTTATTTACACAAAAAACTCTTGATTATTTAGTGATCTATCGGTAACACTAGCATATGGGCATACAGTACATCTTATAATCCGAAGGCATGGATCATGAGTCTTGAATTCTGTACCACAAACATTACATATCAGATTTCGAATAACGCATTTGTTAAAATATTTCCACAAACACTTAGGACACTCAATTACATGTGTAAAGTTAACAGGATTCTGACAACGTTCGCAATCAACAGGTTCGTCAATTATAGAATTTTCTGATTCTATTTCGGTGTAATCTTTATCGTGTTCGGAATCTTCTTCGGAGGAAGTTTCTTCGTTTTCGCTCTCTGATTCTGTTTCTTCTTCTGCCTGCGCCAACATTGTCAGCACTCGAACATTTTCGATAAGGTTTTTGTCAATGTTAATGTCGGCGAGTCCTTTTACAAATACATTTAGACCAGCTGGTTCGGGAATTCCTGAGAAGTAAGGTGATACGCAGTATTCTACCAATTCGGCTATTTTTGTGTTTGGTATAGTTCTTCCTTGATACACAATTTCTCCTTTGGGATTCCATGTTAAGTTGACATAGGACGCGAGTAAACTATTCAGCAAAGAAGACGCTGTCGCTTCATCCACTCCGTAGTCAAAGTGTGACAGGATTTCTTTAACACGAAAATCATCATGTAATCTTTCTCCCATCGTGTTCAGGGTTCGAATGAGGGCCTTTACAAAATATCGTTCTTTTATATTAGTTCTGCGAGTCCTTCTAAAACAGGACCAAGTAAGACATCAAGAAATCCTGCACCTTTTTGAATCAGTATCTCCTTTTTTCTCATAAAACTACTTCGGGGACTAGCCAAAGTTGATATGTCGTCGCTATAAGGCTTAACGTCTTCAAGCAAAGCAGGTGATAATTGATATTGCATTGACCAAAAGTTAAACATACAATCACAAATGCATCTAATTTGCTCGGGGCTTGCGGTCTCCAACAGAGCTCGCTGTTGAATAGGTTCACTTGTACATAAAAGTTCAAGAAACGGTTTGTGCTTTTTGATCAACATCTCTATTTGACAGTCAGTGTCTAAATGAGGAAAACGCTACCAAAACACACATTTTAAGAGGAGGAGGAGAAAGAGGAGGAGGAGAAAGAGGAGGAGGAGGAGAAAGAGGAGGAGGAGAAAGAGGAGGAGGAGGAGGAGGAGAAAGAGGAGGAGAAGGAGGAGGAGGAGGAGAAAGAGGAGGAGGAGGAGGAAGAGGAGGAGGAGGAGGAGAAAGAGGAGGAGAAGGAGGAGGAGGAGAGGGAGGAGAAAGAGGAGGAGAAGGAGAAAGAGGAGGAGGAGGAGGAGGAGAAAGAGGAGGAGAAGGAGGAGGAGGAGAGGGAGGAGAAAGAGGAGGAGAAGGAGAAAGAGGAGGAGGAGAAGGAGGAGGAGGAGGAGGAGGAGGAACAAATAAACACACACACACACACATACATACAAAAGCATTTAGCTTAAAAATATTTATTTCGGTTTTCGTTCAAACATATACATATAAAAAGTTTTAGTAAGGTCTGCTTCTTAGATTATATTTAGGCGTTTTTATTTTAAAGGTAGCGTGATAGTCTTTCTTGTCTTCTGGTGATAATTGTGATACATCTTCTTTTGTCATGGGTAAATATTTTGATCTAGTCATCAATAGATGATGTTCATACTCTTCTCTATCATCTGGGGTCATCTTTGCCAAGTCGCTTTCTTTCCAATCCGAAGAGCTTTCCCAATTATGAAAGAAATTATGTTTAAGCGTCGGTTGTTCAACGGTAGGAGGCGGTGTTACAAAATAGGTTTTAGGTGTAGCATGGAAACTCCACGGAAGATCGTCAGTTTTTTGCTTTATCTCTGGAGGAGGAGGAGAAAGAGGAGGAGGAGGAGGAGAAAGAGGAGGAAGAGGAGGAGGAGGAGGAGGAGAAAGAGGAGGAGGAGGAGAAAGAGGAGGAGGAGGAGGAGGAGAAAGAGGAGGAGAAGGAGGAGGAGAAAGAGGAGGAGAAGGAGAAAGAGGAGGAGGAGGAGGAGGAGGAGGAGGAGAAAGAGGAGGAGGGGGGGGAGAAAGAGGAGGGGAAGGAGAAAGAGGAGGAGGAAGAGAAATAAATAATATGACATTCTCTAGAAATGTTTATTCTGCTCATGCTCTTCAACGAGTGAACATGTCTTATGTTTGCAGCACTTGTGGAAAAACGTTTTCTACACTATTCAACATGCAACGTCATATAAAAAATTTCCATAAAAACAGTACTTATTCAAGACCAGCACATCTTCTCAATGACGCAACAGTCATGCAGCATCCATTTACTTGCATTGTCGCTGGATGCACACAGAGTGGTAAAACAGTATGGGTGAAAACGCTTCTTGAAAACGCCAAAACTACGATTAATCCTCCTCCCGAGCGTATCATTTGGTGCTATGGGCAATGGCAGCCCATGTATTTAGAAATGATCAAAACAATACCAGGCATCGAATTCTATGAGGGTATACCTTCCGACATTGACTCTGATAATTTTCTTGAAGTCTCTCAACGTAACCTGATCGTCCTCGATGATCTCATGGATCAGTCAGGAAGAGATAAACGTATTGCTAATTTATTTACTAAGGGCAGTCATCACAGGAATCTCTCCGTGATCTACATTGTTCAGAATATATTTCACCAAGGCAAAGAAACAAGAAACATCAGCCTCAACGCACACTATATCGTACTATTCAAGTCTCCGAGGGATAAGCAACAAATTTCTGTCTTGGCACGGCAGGTGAACCCAGGTCATGTCCATGAATTTATGAAGAGTTACGAGGAAGCCACAACTCGTCCTCATGGTTATTTAATGCTTGATCTGAAACCGACTACGGACGACGATCACCGCCTCAAAACCAATGTTCTACCAGGAGAAAATAGCTCCAGCCTGCAGCAACAGCTGGGTAGTTTCATACAAAAGCAATCATATCAATTACCTCCAATCGTTAATGCCATGTACAATACAGAACAAAAAATGCAAGATATTGTACAAGCGCCACAGTTAACACCTGACGAAAAGAACATACTTTACTCCAATCAGCTAGGACGTTTTCTGACCTTTCAAAACCAACTGCATAATCAGTCTCAACCTCTGACTAATCTTCAAACTCAGCAAAATACAGAACATTTGACACCAGAGATAAAGCAAGAAACTGACGATCTTCCGTGGAGTTTCCATGCTACACCTAAAACCTATTTTGTAACACCGCCTCCTACCGTTGAACAACCGACGCTTAAACATAATTTCTTTCATAATTGGGAAAGCTCTTCGGATTGGAAAGAAAGCGACTTGGCAAAGATGACCCCAGATGATAGAGAAGAGTATGAACATCATCTATTGATGACTAGATCAAAATATTTACCCATGACAAAAGAAGATGTATCACAATTATCACCAGAAGACAAGAAAGACTATCACGCTACCTTTAAAATAAAAACGCCTAAATATATTCTAAGAAGCAGACCTTACTAAAACTTTTTATATGTATATGTTTGAACGAAAACCGAAATAAATATTTTTAAGCTAAATGCTTTTGTATGTATGTGTCTGTGTGTGTTTATTTGTTCCTCCTCCTCCTCCTCCTTCTCCTCCTCCTCTTTCTCCTTCTCCTCCTCTTTCTCCTCCCTCTCCTCCTCCTCCTTCTCCTCCTCTTTCTCCTCCTCCTCCTCCTCTTCCTCCTCCTCCTCCTCCTCCTCCTCCTCTTTCTCCTCCTCCTCCTCCTTCTCCTCCTCTTTCTCCTCCTCCTCCTCCTCCTCTTTCTCCCCCTCCTCTTTCTCCTCCTCCTCTTTCTCCTCCTCCTCTTTCTCCTCCTCCTCTTAAAATGTGTGTTTTGGTAGCGTTTTCCTCATTTAGACACTGACTGTCAAATAGAGATGTTGATCAAAAAGCACAAACCGTTTCTTGAACTTTTATGTACAAGTGAACCTATTCAACAGCGAGCTCTGTTGGAGACTGCAAGCCCCGAGCAAATTAGATGCATTTGTGATTGTATGTTTAACTTTTGGTCAATGCAATATCAATTATCACCTGCTTTGCTTGAAGACGTTAAGCCTTATAGCGACGACATATCAACTTTGGCTAGTCCCCGAAGTAGTTTTATGAGAAAAAAGGAGATACTGATTCAAAAAGGTGCAGGATTTCTTGATGTCTTACTTGGTCCTGTTTTAGAAGGACTCGCAGAACTAATATAAAAGAACGATATTTTGTAAAGGCCCTCATTCGAACCCTGAACACGATGGGAGAAAGATTACATGATGATTTTCGTGTTAAAGAAATCCTGTCACACTTTGACTACGGAGTGGATGAAGCGACAGCGTCTTCTTTGCTGAATAGTTTACTCGCGTCCTATGTCAACTTAACATGGAATCCCAAAGGAGAAATTGTGTATCAAGGAAGAACTATACCAAACACAAAAATAGCCGAATTGGTAGAATACTGCGTATCACCTTACTTCTCAGGAATTCCCGAACCAGCTGGTCTAAATGTATTTGTAAAAGGACTCGCCGACATTAACATTGACAAAAACCTTATCGAAAATGTTCGAGTGCTGACAATGTTGGCGCAGGCAGAAGAAGAAACAGAATCAGAGAGCGAAAACGAAGAAACTTCCTCCGAAGAAGATTCCGAACACGATAAAGATTACACCGAAATAGAATCAGAAAATTCTATAATTGACGAACCTGTTGATTGCGAACGTTGTCAGAATCCTGTTAACTTTACACATGTAATTGAGTGTCCTAAGTGTTTGTGGAAATATTTTAACAAATGCGTTATTCGAAATCTGATATGTAATGTTTGTGGTACAGAATTCAAGACTCATGATCCATGCCTTCGGATTATAAGATGTACTGTATGCCCATATGCTAGTGTTACCGATAGATCACTAAATAATCAAGAGTTTTTTGTGTAAATAAATATTTTAAACCGATTGTTGTGAATTCTGTCTTATGCAAAGTACACGCTAATGACTTTCTCGCCTAGACCTGCCCAAGCGCTTAATCCTCTTAATTGCCCCAAATGAGTTTTTCTTTTGTCTCCTGCACGTGCACTCAGGATAAATATGCAAATATCAGCCGTAGCAACATTAACAAGATGCTTGACGACGTTTCTGAAGAAAGTGTTTCAATGTCTATCGAACAGCTTGCCGAACGGTTTCTTCATTCAAGGCATCGTTTACTTTATAAACTAAAGCCAAATAAGCGACAATTCGGCACATATGTCCAAGTAAATGGGTAAAGAACTGTTTGGCCGTTTAAGTTCCAAACTGATATAATATTCATGTATGCTATTAATCTGAGTCTATACGAGCTCTGCCAATTCAGACACCTAGGCTGCCCAAAACTCTCTATACTCATCGAGACAAGGTTTCAGATAAAAAATATAAAGTGCCTCTCTCACTTTCTCTTTAGTTCCTTGTAAAGAACGTCTATTTTGTTAAAGTTTACTGTACGCATGCTCTGTACGTCTACGTGTCCCACAAGTGTTGGCTATAAGTAGGGTTAAGGGTTTAAATGAAAGTTGGTTTCTATTAGTTATAAAGAGATAAGTCCAGTGCCTTTTACGTAACTTCGGAAATCAGTCGGAGACCAATCGGGAATGACGTAGTGAATACCAGGGGGGTTGAGTAACATCTAGGGTTAGGGGGGAAAGTTAGGGTTACTACGTCCCAAAGGAGTCTGAGAATGAATAAATAATAAGTCGGTATGACGTAGTGAAAACCGGGGGGTTGAGTGACAGCTAGGGTTAGGGGGGAAGTTAGGGTTAAGGGGTCCTATAGGAGCATGAGCCATAATGACGTAGTAAAAATCCCGGGGGGTTGGCTAAAAGCGGGGATTACGGGGGTGCCAGGACTAGGGTTAGAACTTAGTGACGTAACGCGACGCTATAAAATGAATACTAATGAGATGAGGGGCTACACACCGTTTGCATACTAATTACTTCCGCCGCCATAGTGGGGGGTATCACTACTGATGTATATATATAATTTATTCTTCACTGACACACATGATGCAAATACAGAGAGACATGTCAATACAGTATTATTAACCGATTAACTGGCAATGTGCCCAAATGCACCCTACTTTAGTATTTACTCTAATAATTAACCCATTTGCGCCAGTAAATGGGTTAACAAACCTATCTGCCAATGTCTCTTATTAACCGATTAACTGGCAATTAAGCCACAATGTGCACTATTTTGCAGCACTCGTAAATTGGCATTGGCACTCAGCAATTGGCAAAAGCAAATGCCGAGGCATGTTCGGAATATTCTTAATACTTGCCAAAAAATTGAAAATTTTCCAAAGGCAAAAATACACCAATTACGAGGGCTGCTTTGTTATTTTACTCCGTCTAACACCAGATAATTTTTTATACAAAGGGGAATTCTTGTACCTTTACCATTTTTATGTCCAATGTATGTTTGTATGGTTATGTATTTAGTTTAGTTGACAAACATATAAGTATACACTTATATATGTTAAAGTAATGGATACACTCATGTATTCATTATTTTATAGAATATTAATTATATTCTAATAAATCCTATATATTAATTATATGGGAGGTATGCCCAAACAAGTTGATCTCTTTGGTGCTCCTGAATGTCATGGTACTGAAATTTTTACGCCATTTTAATTATAGGTGTTCTTGCTCCCTTGTTAAATTTTCTACATGTTAACCCTGTCATTAAATATCTGAAACCGTATTATAAATCAGTCTTTTGTATTTTACAGCATATAACTTGTCCAGTCACCAGTGTGGTGAAAGGAGGCAGTTATTGTCTAAAGAACTGGAAGACCTCATGCAGTACAAGGAAGATCCAAATGCACATATAAACCAATCATGGTTGATGGATATGCTCAACCTGGAACCTGAAGAAAAGAGCTTGCTCACCAGAACTATTAAAGCAACTTTCCCAAATAGTACCAAAAAGACCATCATGGTTGACCGTGAATCAATGTATCCCATTGTATAATCAACTAACTAGTTTTTAGTGCTATTTGATTTCTGTATATTTTGTTACATTTATATGATTTTTCATATTTTATATATTTACAAACTACAAATTGAATAATGTTGTTCTTGACATTCACTACAGAGTTGTTTATACCAATCTTTTAATAAAGTCATATGGCAGAAATCCTAAGGTATCCAAAGAATTATTTAAAGAAGATAACAAAGACATCTTAGTGATACAAGATCAGATTAAGGAGATGAAACAATGTTTAATTACAGATGAAGAAAACATTGTTTCAGCATTGGACGCTAATGATATGGATCTAGCTAAAACACTTTCAGCTAAACATGGTTTAAACTTACAACATTATTACAAGTTCCATGAAGCATTGGTAACTTTGTATCAACATAAGATACAAAAGCTTCAAGATGGTCAGGGAGAAGGCCCAATAAGTATGTCTCAAAAAGAGCAAATTGCAAAAGAAACAAAACTGATGGAGGATATTTGCTGTGTTGGGCTAAAAGCAGTTGGTCATGTTGAAAGTGTCCTGGATAGGAATATTTTTTCTGATTTGGTGCTTAATTTTGAGGAGAAATGTCCACTTTTGCATAGTGTTCTAGAAACACTTTTAGTCACTGATTCTAGAAGAAGAGTTCATAAAACAGCAGAATACAAACTTACATGTGGTGTCAATGCCTTGGCTTTATTACTGAGTGTAAGGAATCAGAAATTTAAAAATGATGTGCGTCTTCTGCTCGGTTTAGTCTGCGTTACTTATGGTGTTGGTAAACAGTTCATCAACCTCTTAAATGCTGTTGGATTGACTCCACATTGGGATACATTGTATGTATTTATAGTACAGTATTACTACTGTAGTTTGCAATGGACAATTTGCATGTTAGACTAAATTTTGATCTAGGCAAGGAGAAGCAAATAATCACTACAGCTAGAAAGAGCATACTAAAATTAGTAAAGTTGCAAAGTTTGGTTGCGAAATGTTGTAAAATGCGGAAAATATAGCCTTTTTCGTAAATATAGCGCGAAAATTGTTACCACATTTGGGCCGAAAATGGTAACAATTTCCGCACGCAATACAAAAGTATACAAAATTTGCAAACTTTGCAAGGCTATATTTTCCGCATTTTACAACATTTCGCAACTAAACTTTGCAATTTTACTAATTTTAGTAGTGCTCTTTCCGGGAATATATCTTTGTCAAGATAAAAAATTAGTCTAACATGCAAATTGTCCATTAATCCCTTGAAATTTATAGCGACAGCGGCCATGTTAGAGGAAAACAAGCTCCAAATTTAATACCTGCTAGTTTAATTCCTCCAACATGTCCACCATGATGTCAATTCCAAGCCAAGAATATACACTAGTTACTGTATATACAGTTAGAATGTCTGTAATTTATTTTAATAAGCTAGCTAGCTATGTATACAGTGTAGTAAGAAATTATTTTTAATTAGAGTGACATCGTTGTCTGTATTTTTAGAAATAATTATCTTGATGAGCAATTGAAAGAAATTCCACATGCTTTATCAGAAAAGTGTCCAGATACAACACCAGTCCTATTGCTCATGGACAACATCAACATTTACCGGGGTAGAAAGCGTCATCTTCAACTTTTCAAATCGCAAGGTCCTAACATGTGGAACTTTACTGGCCGAGCTGTGATAATTCCAGATGTAAAGGACATTGAGGATTTCATGAGCTGTCGAGAAACTGCAATGATGCCACAAAGAGATATAGCTTCAATTACAGCTGATGATCTATTTTTGGGTAAGTGAATAATAGTGGTTTGTTTATTAATTTGTCCAGTTTGTGTTTAGTGATCTTTGTGCTATAAACGTACCGTGGCATACAGTACAACATAACAGGAGCTTTTTGGTATCTCGCTATCTTGTGTAAGAAAAGTGGAAAATTAATTAATGCTACCAGTTAAGAATGCCATACATTCTTATGTAATATACTGTACACTATTAACAGTATAATATTACCATAGATATTACATAATTATTAAGTTATTGTGCATGCTTTTTTTAAATAAAATGTTACAGTGCGCCTGGCAACACTAAGCAATCACGTTACAGAACGAAACTACAAATTCATTGGACGACACATTGGCCAATAAATTTTGTGTGCAACTATATAAGCTGACCCTGTAATGTTTGTTAAAGATCCTGAAGTTCTGAACTGTTATGAACTGTTATGTTTGTTGAGTTTTCTAATTTCTTTCTGTAATGACAATTGTTAGTGTTGCTCAAGTGGTCCCAGGTAAAGTAGACACGCTGTAGTAACTATTGTTTACAGTATATAAAGTACCTTTTATTTTTTCCTCTAAAAGAATCCATGCCAGAACATAAGAACCTGTGGGATGATTGGTGTGACAGATATTACTTGGAACTGATTGACAAGAGCCTAAATGATATACCTATACCACCAAAGCCTTTTATTGAAATGGAAGAAGCTGAATTGAATTCATGGCTCTCTAAAGTAGACTTCAAAAAACTTGAAGATGATCATGAAAGGAAGTTTAAGGTAACAGTTCCTACGAAGCAAGGACTCTGCAAAAATAGTCAAACAGCAAAGACAGATATCATTAACCTTTCCTTGTCGTTGGAGGATAATTCTACGTTAAATGGTACAGCTTCAATATTTCAAGAGTTTGCCAGAGAATTTTCCTTTCCATGTCCTAGAAATAACGAGATTCCTTTCAACAAATCTGCAAAAAATTCGACCTCAAAGCTGCACGAACGCGTTTTGACTTTATGAGGTCAGTTGACATGCATCACAAACAAATGCAAGATATGGAAAAGCAGATAACAAGCCATGAAAAAGAGTTGGATGGATTTACTGCTGATAATATACCTAGCTCGGACAGTGAATCGGATAAGAGTGAAGATGAAGAGACTCGTGCGCCAGAATCCGTCATTAAGAAAACTCCTCAACAGCAGAAGGATGAAAAGTTTGTGGGACTCTGTGGTAGGATCACCAAACAAGTTCGAGAATTTGCTCACTCTGATTTTTCAATTGATAACCTTGTACAACAGCTGACAAATGAAATGAAAGTCATTAATTCCACAAGGGATAGATATGAAAGAAGTATTTTTCATTATGCTGTTGAGGAAAAACTATGGGTTAGTAAAGATATTACTGTCTGTTGGAGTAAATCCAAATTCTAAGGAAGGTTGTGGAGCTACTCCCATGTCTCTAGCAGTGATGAATGCAGACATTGATATGTGCAAACTTTTGTTGGACAATTTTGCTGAGTATAGCGGTCCAATTTTTGGTGAATTCCCAACCCCGATGGAAATGGCTGCTGCGATGGGATTAACAAGTATTGTTACCTTGTTCGATGAATATAGCAAAGTGAATGAAAACCTGTTGATATCTGTTCTTCAGAGTGACAACTGCTATTCCACATCTACTCAATCAACCCAAGACCCTGCTGACAGTTTTGATTCTGAAGAGACTTCACAAACTAAAACTGATTTTGTGTATAAAAGATCAGTTTATGAAGGCTTTCCAACAGGAATTGTGGGTGACGTTGGAACGTGCAAAGTAAACAGAAGTGTGAAAAACAGGAACAGCACAGCATACGGTTGGTCCACCGAGATACCCGGCGACATGCGTGCTAAAGGTCATTTGTGTGAAGCTACATTTAAAGCACATGGTAAGGGTGGTTTTCATAAAATAGTCCACGATGTGATGAAACGGCCCAAGCTAACTGAGGAAGCTTTCAAGAAGAGAAAATTCCAGGAGCAAAACCTCCAACACATTCAAGAAGCAGTTAGGGATGGAAGTTGTGCTTATGGATTCGCAGCTGTTCACGATTTCAGATCCTCAAATGAATTTCCATCACATGGCGATTTGACGACCAATTTACGAAGATATGGAAATCATAACAAGATTTTACTGGAAAGGTTTAAGCTGTGGTTAAAACAGTGTAGCGAATGTGACGAAAGTCATAAGTACCATCAACAACTGTTTTGTTTGTTTGGTCCCTTGTTGGATCTGTTCGTGACCGCAGGAAGGGAGGGCGATGGACTTCTCCGTGAAACTTCGTGGGTGCTTCTACTACCGGTTTTTGCACAACTAGACTTTCGGAATTACTGGACTGAAGCATCTGTCCACGTAGTTAACTTCACCTCCCTATGGCCACTGGCGTTTAGATGCATGATAAAGAAGAATTCGTCGGTAAACATTAGTGGGAAGCGAGGACACAATCTAGATATGGATGAATATGTGGAAACATATGTTGTTAGACCTTTGAAAACATATTCAACAGGTACGTGAATTACAAATTGTTTTGTTACACATAAACAAGTGATTAGGTGTTTACATAATTGAACTATTCAACCAATTTCAAAGTAATGTATAATTAATACAAATATTAACCTATTTACTGTTGTTTGGCCCTTCAGTCTCGCTGCCATAAAGAGGTGACGTAATTACCGAAAGCTCTGTTATGTTAGGTTTGGACCACGGAGCTATAATATAACTCAGTAATAATACAACTATATATTATCGCTCAGGGGTTTGGACTTCTAAACTTTGTATAGTCGTCTGAATTGCGTTTAAAGAGTGATTGTCAACCGTCATGTTTGCACGCTCAAACCAGAGTTAATACAGAGGTGGTTAGGAAACTAAGCAAAAGTCTTTGTTATATCTTTTTGTACGCATTTGTACACGGTCGCGGCTAGTGAATGCATTGTACTTTTGGTATAATGAGCAATCAGCCAATATAAGCGTTTGGGTTCAATATCCCAGCCGTGTTGTTTGAATATTAATAAATATAAAACAAAGGATTAGTGCACGGTCAGGTACCGTTCAACATAAATCGCATTCAATCGTTAGCCGCTTTGAAGTTGGCCGTGTTTCCTAACCATTCCCCTCTACTAACTTTGCTCAAACCTGCTTCGCGGTCATTTTATGGGCCGTCTAATAAAGGTTTTTGTTTTCAATCCATAATATAGTTCAACCCTCCTATGTGTTTTGCTCATTTTAAGTTATTTACACTGAAAACTGGTCTTGCTCTCGAGTTCCCTTTACGAAGTACTGCTGAAGTCAAAAAAGTGCGGAAGTGTTTCGTCGCAGTTGTTTCAAAAGGTGAAACAAAAGTGAAGGAGAAATTAAAGGGAAAGCTGCACGAAAGTTTTCCGTTGTTTCGAATGACCTCTCTGGAAAGTGTACTAGAAGAAGACGAGGATATTGTTCAGTTCGATTCCTAAAGTACAAGTACAACGTCCGAATCATACAGTCAGTGGAATGGTTTGCAAACTCACCACTATTCAAGAACCATTTAATTTTAAAGAAGAAATGCCTGGTCACAGATTAAGATGACCACATGTCTGTCTTCAGTTAAAAAAGTGTAAGGGCTTGGTCACTGCGCATGGCTTACTGCGCATAGCTCAGCAAGTGACGAGAGGCATTCACCCCCCACCGACATAATTGTTGCCGCCATTTAATTGTGAAATTTAATGTCGGGGGGGGGTGAATGCCTCTCGTCACTTGCTGAGCTATGCGCTGTAAGCCATGCGCAGTGACCGCAAGCCTTTACGCTTTTTTGACTGAAGACATGCATCTGGTCGTTTTAATCTGTAGCCTGGTTGTATAAAAAAAACTACTATTTACAATCTGTGGGGTGGTTAAATTTCAATTCAAAAGTTCAAAACACTGCCCTTACTGGCTATAAAATTACAGTCGTGCCAATAGAAGTGTTCTAAAAAATGTTTTCAGTTCATTTGCTTCAGCAACTTCAACTTCAACTACCGCTCTCAAGGTACATGCCTTCCATAAATCGGACAGTGTAAAATTATCAAACGTCAATGTAGTATATGTACAGTATACAGCTAATTTATTAACTTTTGCCATCTGAAGGTCGAAACTCAAGACCACAATACCTCTACCTCCAAAAGAGAAAAGTCCAATGCGAATGACGTATTTTATTTAGTTCTCTACAGCCATGCTAAATTTTGTTTGTCTAATTATTTAAATATGATTTGAGTCAACAACTGCCAATATATGTATTTTGGACAATCAAATATCATTAAACACGAGACAAGAAGAACATTTCTTCTCATGTTTATATTATTGACGTCTTTATCAAAGGTTAGAGGTTTAATGACTAGGCTTTGAGTTTAGACAGAGTCACTAAGGACAACCTTAACTGTAGAGGTCAAACGATAATCGGATCGAGGAATCGTTTTGTGCCGATGTTCGCAGCAATATCGGATCGGTAACATTTGGCAAATGTTTTTCAACCATTTAAAATTTTGCTGTCGAATTCAAAGTTCAGTTATTTTTTCAGCGAAATACTTAAAGTGCAAATCACGCGAAAATCTTTATTCCCTTAAACGAAAGAACTTTAAAAGTTGTAAAGTAATTTCTTTTGAAGATTTTGGTTTCCATGCTTCGTTGTTGAGATATTTTGACTTATGTAGCATGCAAATGAGAAAATTTATGTCTCGCTTTTCCATTTTTCCATTAAAAGCGTGGCATGCTGTAAGTTATTCATTTACATACCATATAAGTCAAAATATCTCAATAACAAATCATGCAAACAAAAATCTTCAAAAGAAGTTACTTTACAACTTTTAAAGTTCTTTCGTTTAAGGGTATAAATATTTTCGCGTCATATGCACTTTAACTGAAGTTCTTGATCACAATTTCGTCGTTCTGCGCAATTACAAGTGTAAATTTACAAAACGATGCGTTGATAATAAGTAAACGTAATGTTGACTTGGGTAAACGTATCGTTCCACGATGTCAACGTGACATTGAGCAATATCGCAAACAAAGAAAAATTGTTTGATTGGCACATTTGATTGCAAATAGCAGTAAACGTTAAATGCACGTATTAAACGGACATCAGATAAAAAAAAAATCGGATATCGCCATATCGGATCTGTACGAAAAAGCCACATCGTTTGACCCTATACCAGCCTCGGTCCCAGGCTCTTCAGTAATAAAAGGCGAGCATAGCGCTCAAGCGCGCGGGGGTGCCAAGCACCCCGCGCGCTTGAGCGCTATGCTCGCCTTTTATTACTGAAGAGCCTGGGACCGAGGCTGCCTCTAAATTACTGAATTATTACAGTATAACATAGTTCGGCTACAGTCTTAGGAAAATATTAATTTCCCCTTTTTTTAATAAGGCAGCCTTTGTTCCGAGAGTAATGAATGGTGTTGTAAACCTGTCAACTCCACCTCGAATATTCTCAGCTAAAACGCCATTGAGTATCAAATGCTGCACAAACTTTATGGCATCTCCGTCATTCTTGAATATATTTTGTCCTATGCCATAATGGGGAATGTTATGAAAACCTTTGCTTTCAACATCGCGTTTCGATTTGGAACCTTTGAATGTGAGTGCCAGCTGCCTCACATTAATCTTTGCATTGATTTGGCACATTTCTTCAACACAAAGGCATACGTTAGTGGCTTCAGCGGTGTACTCTTTAGGCACTGACGGTGGTTTTAAACAGTTGTCACAACGTCTTTCACAGTTAACTGCTGCGTTTTCACCAAAGTACTCCAAAATTAACTTTCTTCTGCATGTTGAAGACATACAATACAAGACAATAGCATCCAATGACTGTTGCAAGTACTCCCTGTGTTCATCTGATTCTGAGGAAGCAATTAGCTGAAGCAACTTACTCCTATCCTCGAACCGAAACATCAGAACACACTGGGAGTCTTGGCCATCCCGACCAGCTCTTCCTGCTTCTTGATAATAGTCCTCAAGTGCTTTTGGTAGGCTAAGATGGATCACAAAACGGACATTTGCTTTGTCGATACCCATACCAAATGCACTAGTAGCGCACATGATCAGTGCTTTACCTGACAGCCAAGCTCGAGCATTTTCACATTTCTCAAAGAAGTCAAGTTGGCCATGGTAATAGACTGCAGACAGTCCCTTTGACTTGAAGATGTAGGCCAATTCAACAGTGTCTTTTGTACTGAAGCAGTACACAATACCAAACAAGTTACAAAAGTTTTCTTGTACATAACGAACCAAATCTTCTTTTGAATGTGGCCCACTTTTTGGTATGACCTTGTAAAATAAGTTAGGCCGATTGCAGGTAGATTGAAGGATGACTGGTTCCACCAACCCCAACTTTTCAATGATCCTCTGTTGAGTTTGGGCTGTAGCAGTTCCAGTGAATGCTGCAATGGGCTGCCCAAACTGCTTGAACTGAGAAAGACAACCATATGACGGTCTGAAGCTTTGTCCCCAGGTGTCTACGCAGTGGGCTTCATCAATAACAAAGCGAGATAGTGCTTTATTTGCTCAAAACATGCCGTAACTTGTGGTGAAAGAGCAGATTCTGGTGTAAGGTAAAAAAATTTAAAACAAGGGGCTTCTTTGGTTAGTTCATGCAATATCATGTCTCTTTCTTCTGATGACATAGAGGAGTTGACGTAACACACACTGACTCCATAGTTCCTCAATTTGGCAACTTGGTCATTGAGTAATGCCACTAGGGGTGTGATTACCACTGTAACTCCTGTGGTTGCTAGGCCTGGAATCCAATAGCATATGGATTTTCCAGCTCCTGTTGGCATAATTGTCACAGTATCACTATTGTTCATTATTTGATCCACCACTTTCCTTTGCAATCCTCTGAAACTTTCATGGTGAAAGACATTTTGCAGGATGTCTAGCAATGGGTCTCCTGAAAGTCGATGGAATTCACTCTCAGCTTCTGGCTCTTGAATTGTCCCAAGGTCACCAATTGGTGTGGTCACGTTTGATCTGTGATCCTTTAAACAACAGAAATGTGGTTTAGGTTTTGTAGAAATAGTATATCCAGGGCCGTAGCTAGCTTGTTATAGTTGGAGGGTGCGTAAAGAAAATTTCCGAATGACAAAGTTTTTTTCCAACTAAATCAGTCGCTACTCCTGCTCACTGATTATTTGTCATGCTATCATCTCGCCAACGCCGAAGGCACAAGCGACCTAGGGGAGTCCGGGGAATGCTCCACCGGGAAAATTTTAGAGCTTCAGTTTCTCCTCAAAAAAGCAAAAACCTTGGAAATTATACCATATTTCTGATCTAGAAATTGCGATTGATGACAATTTGATCACAAGAAATTTTTAGTTTTGATTAGTTGACAAATCAATATAGAAATATAACAGCATTATAAAGATTATGTGATTTAGTATTTTGAACTTCTATACAATTTAACAATTTCCGCTATTTATTCATTGAAATTTTGTTTGCTCTACATTGCCATTATTTTCAAAATGGATTAATGGATACAACCAAATTTCTGAATACAGTATATCAATTTTCTGAATATATAAGTTAACGGGGTGAGCCACCACCCCAATACCCTTGCTACAGCCCTGAGTATATCTACCATGGATATAATATACTACAAAATTGAAGCAAAAATTTCCAGCAGTTTCTCCATAAGAACAGGCCGGTAGCCATAGAAATTCCCACTCTTCGTGTTTGATACAAATTTTTATTGCTAAGACTGAAATTTTTCAGTTTTTATCAATCAGTTTTACCTAAGAATACCAATGTGGTGAGTTAGCATTTCTTTTATTTATATAAAACATTCAAATTTGCTCTCTCTTGGAATGCTCCAATATGGCTGTTACCAACTTTCTGCCCACCAAGCCCCATGTTGCCCCATGCACTATCTAGGCTATATATTATATGATATCTACATAATATTGATATTATTGTCAGTGTAGTTTACACAGAACTTTATAAATATAAGAATTGATTGTTAGAGTCAAACTGCCTGTAAAATATACAAAAAACTTCAATGTTTGAAGCAATAATAAATAATTTAATTAAGCAAAGTTTGTGAATTACTAAATTATAAATTTCTGTATCTGATGTGGTAGTATATTTAGGTTAATCTATGTATTGGCAAAGCCAATCTTTGGCACTAGTTAGAGGTTTGTGAGGTTGGCCTTATAGTTATACATGGTACTGTGCTTTTTTATAGTACATCAAATACTACTGACAGTGTATACAGTAGAAAAATTAAATGTCAATAAAATGTATTTAACTGGCAATACCTAACCACTGACAAGTAAAATCGTCTGGCATAATGGCATTTGACAGAGTAAAATATTCTGTATCTGAAATTAGACAGTAAAATACTAAAGAAGGGTACATCTGGTAGCATGCATATTGCCAGCTAATGAGAGACACTACTGTAGCTGATAGTTTTGGTAACCCATTTACTGACAGTACCCTACCACCAACAAGTAAATTTGTCTGGTGTTTAGAGCAGAATACTGAAGTAGGGTGCATAATTTGCCAGCTAATAGATTAATACCACCATGATCAGAAACAAAAAGTCAGCCAAACTAAAGTCTTACAATAGCAAATTGAGGAAAAACACTTACCCGTTTAACAAAGAAGCATTCGGTCTGAAAAGACACAATAGACTGGTCTTTTTTATCAACGTACCAACAATGGAACTTTGCTTGCAAACCTTCTCTGACAACATCAACATCACACGGTTTATTTCCCTTGCGGTATGGATTTAATGTGCCACCATAATACAATAGCAAGCACATGAACTGCACTGCCTCACACTCAGATTGTACAACACAAGTCAAACTTTGGCCATGTGAAGTTACAGTAATATCTTGATATCTGACTTCATTCTAGTTTTAAAATTTAAAATTTAAAGTTTATATTAAGATTAAACCTTTTGCCTTGGGATGCAAAGTTTGTGCAACAGATTTATGTTCAGCATTGTTTACTAATATGATCCAACAATTATATACCCATACCCCTATATAACAATAAAACTCTCTTGAGAGCTCTTTAATATAAATAACTTTCTCCTGCCAGTGCTGCCACATATAAAACAAGGCACGGGGTGTATTGATATTTTTAAACACCATTTAGGTAATATTAAACTATAAAATATAAACTATAAAAAATATATAAACTCTTACAAAAATGTGACCCACCTTAGTCTTACGATATTCGAATATCTTTTCCAAACATTCACGTGTTTCTTGCGCGTGCAGTTGCTTGGATATTCGCAGTGATTCTTTTCTGTCGGACATTGAAAAGTCTTCCTTGTGCTTTATCCGAAAATGATGAACAATGCCGTTGTCGTGAAAAAAAGCCCTTTGGGCAATGCAATCATCTTTTGTGCATAGAATCTTCCCCGAGCGAACCATGTCGTGGACAGGCCTTTCAATCTCGTTTAACACATCACTGATTTCATCCATATTCAAGTCATTTACATCCATATTTACATCAAAATGATCAAAGTCATTTGCATTGTCAGCCATCTTGAATTCATAATCTGCCAGGCTCTTCGCACGCCGCAACCTCCCCAAGCACCCCCGCACTCTTGAGCGCTATGCTCGCCTTTTATTAGCACCCCCGCGCGCTTGAGCGCTATGCTCGCCTTTTATTACTGAAGAGCCTGGGACCGAGGCTGGGCCATTCCTAGTTTTTCTTGGGCCAGCAAGACGATAGAATGAGGTTCAATCTGATATATAGGAAAGCTGGTAAAAAATAATAGAAGCCATCGAAATTTCCCCCCCAAAGTCTAAGTCTGCAACCACAATTATTAAAGATTTTTATTTCCGGTGCCCTGTAATTGACAGTTTGGGCTTATCGCTTTAAAAACGAATAAATCTTGAACCAAATCTGGGCCACTTCTGATTTTTCTTGGGCCAGCAAGAAGATAGAATGAACTTTATTTTGATATATATATGAAAGCCGCTTAAAATGAAAAGAAGCCATCGTAATGTTTCCCCATACATGTCCAATATAACCATCCGTTTGCAGATGCTTACGGACGGTAAGACATGTTTGCAGATGCTTGCATTGGCTTTACAGGTCGTGCAGGTGGTACAGATGGAAGCAGCTGCTACGGGCGGTAATAGGTGCTTACAGGTCGCACAGATGGAAGCAGCTGCTACGGACGGTAACAGGTGCCTTCAGATCGCACAGATGGAAGCAGCTGCTACGGACGGTAACAGGTGCTTACAGGTGGTACGGATTGCACACTTAGTCTATACGCTTTACAGGTGGTACAGGTCGTGCAGATGGAAACAGCTGCTACGGGCGGTAACAGGTGCTTACAGGTGGTACCGATTGGACACTTGACACTTACTCTCCTCACCTCCACTGAATGTGTTCTCTCCACTGTATGTGTTGCCCCGTCCTTACAAAAACCCCACGTCAACTTACTTTACTCTCCTCCACTGTATATGTCTTGCCTCGTTCTTACAAAAACCCGACGTCACTTTAACCTCATATCCTCCACTCTGTGTTGCCTAGTTCTTGGAGAAATCCCACGTCAACTTACTCTCCTATCCTCCACTGTGTGTTGCCTCGTTCTTACAAAAACCCCACGAAAACTTACTCTCCTCTCCTGCAATGTATCTCTTGCCTTCTTAAAGAACCCGACGTCAACGTACTGTATACGCGCACATAGTAGGGACTTTAAGATGCTAGGACGACGCCACCGGATAAAGCGCAGGATAAGCTAGTTTTACAATTTAAACGTCACGGTTAACTGACTATTATATCTCACATTTGAAGTCGGTTTAAAGCCTTCCAAAACGGCCCCAGTATTGCTAAAATTATTGTAGTGTCCGCGTTTAAGTCAATCTCAAGCAACAGCTCTCATCCTTTGGCCGTTGACCTTCTCCTGAAGACGTGAACTTGTCCTAAGTGGCGTGGTATGAAGAACGAGGACGCTGTTCTCATTATTCTGGAGGCTTAAAATTATTCATTTTCTTTGTTTGTCAAAAAGAATTCGTTTCTTTAGACGACGGCGTCGTTGAGCGTGACGTCGTGGCATCATATAAAACTCCCTAGTAACGTTTCCGAGCGTTTTCGTATTTCTCACTTTTCTCAACCGAATCGACAACCACTTCATTACTTCAAACACTACGAAAAGGCATGCACACATACACACTTCATATAATAATCACAATGATTATTTACACGCTCATTACCTTTGCCCCATATTAAACTATCATGTTTCCTCAACGTTTCACCACACAGTCATACATTTTACTTAACGTAGGCACTCAGTCAACTCATGTAAATACTCATGTTTATTACACGTCTTCACTCCTCAATGTTTATGTCCCTTTCATTATATTTTATAACCCCTTCACCCTCAAAACTATTCGTTGTAAACGTAAACCGGCTTTGTCAGACGCACAACACAAACATTTCATGCCACACAACGATAATTTTTCCTCTGAGGGTGTCCTTAATACGCATGCCTAAACTCTCACCGCTTTCAATTTTCAATTTGCGTTTTCTTTACATGGGCACCGCCTTGAAACTTTATACGCTTCTTTCCTTTCTCAATATTTCTCACTTCAAATATCACCTATACCACAAATTTATAACCCTTGACAATATTTCACATTGTCACTTCAACATATTCCATTTTTGCCGTCGCTTGTTACAAAATATGTACGCAACGCTGAAACTTGAAACAGAAGCAATCACAACGGAAACTTACACCCCCTATTCCTTAACCTTTCATCCCTCAAACGTATACTTGTCGTTGGACAGTGTTTGTTCCAAAACTCGAAAACAACAACTTATTCGCTAAACGCTTCACCACAAACGGAAGCATCAACAAATTATACATGTTTACTCACCTTAAAATTCATAAACCACAACAACACTCTTTTCAATTACGTTTCATAATGAAATATAAAACATAAAATATAAAACGCATAAATTTATCCCAACAAACGCGTCATAATGTAACTTATAAACTCTTCCGTTGTGCATACTAAACATTCTCTCGCTGTTTATTCTTCAAATGCATGTTTATCTATTATCAAAATTATTTTTACACAACTTATCAAATTCATACCAATTAAGCGATAGGCTCAACATGCGGAAAACACAGAATTACAATAAGTAGCAAGAACGGAAGGCATACATGTTTTCATTAACAGGGTTTCACTTTACAAATGACTAGTCAACTTGCTCGAATGTCTCATTCAAAATTACGTGAAGCGCGAAAAAAACACGTTAAGCAAAAATCATTAGGAGAAACAGAGTGTAATGTTTTAGAAAAATGTCTTTAAATACCAGAACGGCAGAAGGCGAAACACTTGTTACCTTCTTCCCTGTCAACGACGAAACCCCACAACATGTTTACATATAAACGCCAGCCTGAACTCGCGGCCACCTTAATTTTCCATTTTAGTTTTGGTTTACACGATGCCGCTCGTAAAATTATATACCCTTGCTTTCACTGTTCTTCAACATTTCTGTGAATTGCCTTACCACTCGTGGCCTCAGGAGAATCATTATTTTATATGTATTTCCCTGAGTGACATCTTTATCCCTAGCATATAACCATAGAAATAATATACCTAGAATGCGTGCTCCTATCTCCTGTCAGTCAACAATTTGTCACCACAAAATGGCGGATTTATAAGGGCAAAAGGAACTCGCCCTAGGACTTTTTAACAGTTTTTGACACGGCCGCGGTTGGTAACCGGTGTGGGGTGGACGATGAATGTATTTTAGCACTGAATTTCTTTGTTTTTTACGCCGGGGAATTTACTGGACTGGTGAATTTAACGATAAAGGCATGTGAAGTGCAATATCCTTCGCAAAAACATTTCGAACATCAAACTCTGGATGTAGAAATGGCGACGATAGCGGCCTTTTAAAACGAATGGTTTTTGTGTTTTTACTGTTTCATTATATTTGAATGATTCCCACTTGCCAATCTGTATGTGATTTATACTGAGTGTGAGGAATTAATCCAGGAGACAGTAAGTGTTTTGTTCTTTTTTATCCAATCTAATAAGGGATTTCTAGCTGGTGATTTTTGAAATATAAAATATGTTTATGCACCTGTCATACTTTTTATACATCAGTCTTTTCGACATCTATTTATATTGACATTTTAAATCCGTGTTTTTCTTAAGATTTTCTCCTAGTTTCCATTAACAACTTTGATTATTTTATTTTATTTCAAACGGGCTTTGATGCAGCCACAATTTCTGAGTTTCAAGTTTAGCATGAGCCTATCTTTTTGTTGCTTTTTGTAATTGTGGTGAATAGACCATTTCACGGTTTCCGCCGCCATTTTGTCGGGTAGGCAAGAATTTTGAGGCGCGGTTACCAAGCCCCGTACAAATCACTGTTGTTTGGCGTCCTCGAGTGTGTATTGGCTTGCGAGTGTGTATACAATTGCGCTTTGATTCATGAAATTCTGAAGGAACGAGTCAAATATATTAAGGCTTAAGTGATAAAATGGTCAAGCGAACAAATCTCGCTAGTGGAAATTTCTGGACTGTTCTTTTACCTGTTGGTGGGCATGAAATGATTTATATTTACTCTTTTTATCCACCTATTTGTCTGTAGGTTCCTAGTTGTTTATTATGGAGGGATATGATGATTTCAACACCTTGACAGTGGGCACCCTTAAGGACTTTCTGAGTCTAAGGGGATTGTCTACTTCTGGTAGAAAGATTGAACTGGTGGCAAGGGCATTTTCTGCCTTTGAGCTTAAATTACCAGTCAAGCTTTCTCAAGAAGAATATAATGCTAAACTACATGCCGAGTATCAAGGGCGTTTACAAAAGCATGGGTTAGAAGACCCCAGAAGTACCCAAACATGGATTGATGATGTGACTAAATGGCCATCTGTGGACCTTGGGAAAGTTCTTGCCTATATCCTTGCCAACAAGGAGTTTCATTCAGAATATATTGGCAAGTATAAGGATCAAAAGGCTTTCTCATACTGGATGAGCAACTTTGTGGGAGCTGTCATGTACTCTGACAACAACAACAACAACAACAACAACAACAACAACAACAACAGCAAGTGTGTATTAAAGTGCAATGTCACACCATCACAACATATTCGAGATGAACCACGAGAGGTATGGGTTGCCTTAAAAAAAGATGGGACTATCCTGTGTGGCTGGTGTACATGTATTGCAGGTACAAGTGCTACTTGTAACCACATGATTGCCATGTTGTACAAGTTAGAGTATGCATCAAATGCTGGTTATAATGATCCAGCATGTACTTCAGTCCCATGTGGCTGGAATGTCTCAACCAGAAAGGATGTCCAAACTGGTAGAATTATGGATATGGTCATTCGGAAAGACAAAAAACAAAGGATACGACTGTTCCTGCTGGAATAATTTCTGAATCCTGGAAGGTCTTTGATCCTCGTAAAGAAGGCCAGCAAGTGGTGACTGCCAAGCAGAAAAATATGTTCTTGGCAGAATACAGGAAGATACAACCAACTGCACAGTTGTTTTATTCCACAGAATCTGATGATTTGTTTGAGGAAGTTTGGCCATTAAAGATTACTGACAGAGCAGACAAATACCTGCAGTCTCTAAATGGAAGTGAGTCAGATCAAGATATAATAAGTGGTTTTATGGAGATTCTACCCTCAAAGAAAGTGAAGTACAAAGTATTGAGAAGGCAACAAGACAGCAAGGAAAATCCCCTTCGTGGTTAGCCCAGAGAAAAGGAAGAATAACATCATCCAACTTTAAAGATGTAAGTACCAAAATTGATTCCATCTCCAGAAATAGGGGGCCTGTTAGGCCCAAAACAACACAGGTGGTGGCTAATCTTGTATTTGGCAGTCCATCCATTGATCACCTTCAGCAATCAAATGGGGTAGAGATACGGAGGATCAAGCTTTTCGGGAATTTCATGCTTTTTCCCTTTCCCTGCACCAAAACTGTATAATGAAAAAGTCTGGGCTTTGGGTGTTGAAAGATAAGCCTTACATCGGTGCAAGCCCTCATGGTCTTATGACATGTGGGTGTTGTCAACCAGCATGTGTGGAAATTAAATGTCTTTTTGGTATCCGGGAGCATGCTGTGGAAGAGAAGTGGAATGAAACAAACTTTCTTGAATGTGTCAATGGAAAAATTCAACTAAAAAGAAGCCACAAGTACTACTATCAAGTCACTGGGCAAATGAGCACCACTGGAATGTCCAGAACCTTTTTTGTGGTTTGGACTACAAAGGGTATTCATGTTGACATAATCCAGTATGATTTGGCATTCTGGACACATTTATTACAGAATTTAGAGTTATTTTTTAAGTCTTACATGGTAAAGGTACTGCTTAATATGCAGTCAATTTTCTTTTGTTCATTATGTGATAACGTTATTTTTGAATGTGAAGAGCTCCGGCCTGAATCAAATGAAAATAGTGTTTGTTGTGATATTTGTGGAGCAATGTTCCACTTTAATTGTGCAAATGTAACAAATGTTGGAGAAACTGAAGAGTGGTTTTGTCAAGGATGTACGACATCTATTGATTATTAATATTGATTCATAAGCAAAGTAACTGTTCAAATACTGTTAATACTGTAAATGTTGACATTAGATATTGATAATGTAAATAAAATAACAAATTTTATATACAGTAGGTACTGGGAATTGTAATAGATAAAAGTTAACCTGTTCCTGCCTAGACCGCCTCCCCTTGGCAAGTGAAATTATCAAACGTTAGCCAGAGAAAAATGATAAGAGCTGTCTAGGCAGGAATGAGTTAATATTGTATCTTTATTACATATAAAAATATATAGATATTGAATAAAATTTTGAGGGAATGAATTAAATAATTTGCAAACAAAAGATACAGTACAGTAGCTATCCACTTTTTCAGTTCAGCTACAAAGTGGATTTTGGAGGCAGGTAAGTGCAGCAACAACACAAACAATATCATCACATAGTGGAAGGCAGTTTAATGGGAGTTCATGCTTGATGATGTTATAGTACTTTAGCCGACCAATAGCTTGTTCAACATATATCCTGATATTGCCAATTATTGATGTTTCTCTCACCTGTTCTGAAACCATTTGCATGCCAACTCTTGAACTGGGTGGAATACATAAATGTGCTTGATATAACATAAGTTCCTCTCTAATTTTAAATCCTCGGTCTGCCATGATTTGGTCAAAGGGTTCAAGCATTTTAAAAAACCCACAATCTTGAACAATAAATTTGTCAGTTGCTCGCCCTCCATAGCATGGAGCCACATATGATGGGGCACCATTTGGTGTGATTCCAACCAAAAATTTCATTGTGGTATGGTGTTTGTAGTCTGACCATAGAGCAGCCTGGATATCCAATGCACTAGGGGTTTCTGTAAATACCTCAGTACAGTCAATGATGCATCTGACATTAGGATATGCTCGTCTAAAGCACTCTGGCAATTGTCGACGTACTTGCCCCTTGCTTGGCCACATTATTAGCCAGTTTAACTCCTTAGCCATTAAACGAACCCACAATCGTGCACAAAACTGTTAATAAAATTAATAAAAATAGTAACAAAAGAGTAGTAACTAATGTTTGAAGGACTTTCTGTCCCCCTTCCCCCATTCAATGTTGAATTTATATTTCGCACATGGTTACATCATACCAACATTGTTCGGGGGAGGTGGGGGGAAGGTCTTTCCTGTAAATCGAACGAATTAAGTAGGATTAAACAAAAAGTTTACACGTTGGAACATTTTATTGACAGGTTTTGTCCACGATTGTCTGAATTTGACGGGTTCATATATGCATCTTTTTAAACGCTTTTAAAGCCATATGGCCTTGCAATTAAGAACTTAAGTTCATATGTGTGTAGCCTAGTACCTTAAGTGTTGTACCAATTACAATTAATTATTAGATAATTAATGACGTCATAGAAAACGCTATAAACTGTTATAAAGTGGGTTCAATCGAGGGTTCAATATGGCGTTTAGTGGAAAGTTTTCACCGGAAAAAAGAGCCTACATAAAACTTATGGGCAAAACTGGTACGCATACTGCTAGAGAAGTTGCTGATGAATGTAAAGTGTCTGTGCCAAGCGTTTATAGAATCTGGAAGGAGAAATTTTCAAAGGAATTAAAAAGAAAGCAGAAAACAAAGAATAGAGGTGGCAGGCCGGAGAAAATAAATCTAAGACAAAAGCGGTCTATTTTGCGAAATATTAACATTTTGAGAGAAGAAAATAGCAATTTTACATCGAAGAAATTACTTCTCAGTTCTGGAATAAACCCTAATGCTATTTCGTCGCGGACATTGCGCCGTTTCTTGAATAAAAACGGATACCATTATTTGCAAGCGAGGAAAAAAGGTGTATTAAGTAAGACTGATATTCGAAAGCGATATAAGTTTGGGAGAACAATGAAAAGGGAATTCAGTAGTGATGTTTGGACGAAACAAATTGCATTTTATCTAGATGGAGTAAGCTTTATCCACAAAACAAATCCAGCGGATGAAGCTAAGGCGCCAAAAGGAAGGATTTGGAGAAGAGCAAATGAAGGCATGGATCGAGGGTGCACAGCCAAGGGTAGTCACGAAGGATCTGGCGGGAAGGTTGTCAAGATGATGGTTGCAGTAAGCCACGGAGCAGGCGTTGTGTTATGCGACCAGTATCAGAAGTTAGACGGACAGTATTTTAAAGATCTTGTGCTTAGAGAATTTCCCCAAATGTTTAAAAAGGCACGCAAAGGTCGGTCTCGTCTCTGGTTACAAGATGGGGATCCTAGTCAAAATAGTGCATTGGCAAGAATGGCAATGAAATCAATACGGGCAAAATAATTACCAATACCTGCACGTAGCCCAGACATAAACCCCATCGAAAATTTGTTTCACCTCATAAAGCGAAAACTTAATAATGATGCAATTGTGCGAAATATAAAGAAAGAGACTTTTCAAGAATTTTCCGCTCGAGTTCAATCTACAATACTTCATTTTGATAAAACTCATATTGACAAAACTATAGAAAGTATGAATAATCGCATCGAAATGATTATAGCTAAGAAAGGAAACAGAATCAGATACTAAGTATATAATCACGCTGTGCGTTTTAATTGTTACTATTGTCTATTATGTGCCGAGCCTAACAAACTGGAATTTAAAGTGTAATAATCAAACAGTAATTTCTTATATATCATACATGTAAAATATCGTAAAGTGTTTTAATTATCTAAGTATTTTCAACAAATGAAATGCCTCGATCTTCACTGCACAGTGAGTTACAAGACAAGTGTGAAATATTTACATGGGGAGACTTTAATTACTTATGTGTGTCCTACGCGACGGTTAACCACGATTAACCCATGTTCGTACGATTGAATTTTATGTTAAGAAAAACATATACTTTCAACATGGACGTTCACATAGCATTATAATACGTTGTTAATAGAATAAAATACAACGCGTCACATAAAAACTATGAAACAGCTACTTTAGAACGGTTAACCACGGTTAACCTCGATGATTATAAGGTAAATAGAGTGTGATGTTTATTTAATTGTCGTGGTTAACCGTCGTATTTCGCAAATTCAAGACATATAATATACTTAATATCACGTCATCTTTTGTGTATATAACTATAATCCAATCGTGAGAAAGTAAAACACATTTAAGTAACATTCTTAGTGTTAAATTTAGTTTAAGCGAGTGGTTAACCGTCATGGTTAACCGTGGTTAATCGTCAGCTACATGAGCGAGGTCACGCGGTCAATTCTATTTTTAATACCGTTTAATCAGTTCACTATTTTAACCCAAAATATATTATATAATAGTCCCTTAAAATGTTTAACTTTTCACTAGTCAATATGAAGCATTATATAAAACGTCAACGATATAATATTTATCTGCTAAGGATAAGGTCAGCAAAGCACTTGCAACACGATTCCATTTCCTTTTGGCGTGTCTCGAATATTTGCCAGTTGAAACGGAATATTTTCCAACGGACAGACATCATCTCCGTCTCGCGGTCATCAATGCATCCATTCTTCACAAAGCAGATGGGATTCTTGCCTGTCGCGAAAATTGGGGTATCATTTGCAAAACATATATCTTTCGCATAGTGCGTCTTCGGCGCGGGTAGATGAACTAATTGTCCTTCTAACAGGAGCAATAAATCGTGCCATGGGATAATGGCTTGCGACCACCGGAAATCGTTCAGAAACAAACATTCCGCCTTCTCAGCATCAACCCAAGCAAACGTACTTGACGCAGGATTAGAAAATGTGGAAAATATTTTCGTTATTGGATTAATTATAAACGTTTTCCCACAATTAGCAGGCCCGATGATCATAACGTTTCAGTACTTCCCCCGTCCTTTCGTTAACAAATTTATCACGGCTTGTTGAAATGAACTTCGTATAATCCCATTGTTCTCCAGTAGCTCTTTCGCTAATTGTAGCCAAACTCCATTACAGCCTTCGACACAACTACCTTCCCGAGCCTCATGCAACAATTGCATTCTCGACTTTTCCCTACGAAGCCTTTTTTCTTTAGCACACTCCATTTCCCAGGCTGTATCTAGAATTTCTGCAACAACCTTCGAGCCACGATTCACAATGAACTCTGCGATATCTTTCTTTCCTTCGTCTTTTTGCTCTTTAGCCAAAATCAGAAGCTCCTCTCTTGATCTTATTCCTTTTTCCACAATGATTTCTGACATTTCAAAAGCCGTTAGGCGCTTGCGTTTTTTGCCCCTCTGTTCTCCTTCGCCGCCATCTTCGTCTTCGAGCATGTCATCACACGTGTCATGTCGTGCTTTTTTTGCTCGCAATCTTCGCGTTTTGGTTGCCTCCGTAGTTTTCGGTTCCTTTTTTGAATTCCAAAGGTCTGGATGACCTTCACTTTCGATTGCATCTTTGTCGTCTTTCGTGGTATATGCCCATGCACTATAATAATTATCATGGACAGCCGAACAGTTGACGGATATACCATTGTTGCTCGTTAAGTACCGCTTACTTGAGAGCCATCGTTGATTTTTATTGAACTTCATTGCCATATGATAGTGCTTTCCAGACATCTGGTGTTCCTCTTGACTACAACACCACTGTTCAATAGTTGCAGACACACCACTGAACGACGCGACAACCGCATCGGCGAATGAACGTCGCGTAGGAAACTTAACCAAGTCAGCTTGGCTATAAGTTATCAAATAAACTTGCCGAATACATCTTGAACTTAATTCCATGACTTGTAGCGATTCGTTTGCCTAACTATCGATTTCTCGCTAAACGCAATTATAACTTTTCTATATTTTCTCAGCAGAGTATATGTATGTGTTGTGTCAGCCACGTGAAGATATGCTTATGTGATATTTAAGCACAACAAGGGGTCCTTCATGCCATGTTGAAATATACAATGGAAATAATTTAAATAAATACAATGGAATGCAAATTAGCTTAAATATGTCTTTTAAAGAGTTGATTGAGTTATTTTTGTGGCAATTTCCAGTATAAATCCATGCAAATGTTAGTTTTGGGAGACATAAACGTGTGCTTGCGTGCGTAACATTTCCCAGACAGATCGTGGACAAAACTGTTAATAAAATTAATAAAAATAGTAACAAAAGAGTAGTAACTAATGTTTGAAGGACTTTCTGTCCCCCCTCCCCCATTCAATGTTGAATTTATATTTCGCACATGGTTACATCATACCAACATTGTTCGGGGGAGGTGGGGGGAAGGTCTTTCCTGTAAATCGAACGAATTAAGTAGGATTAAACAAAAAGTTTACACGTTGGAACATTTTATTGACAGGTTTTGTCCACGATTGCATGTTGCGAATATTTGTGACACAAGGGCGCGTGAGATTTTAAATCTAAAGGCCAAGTCATCTACAAGAAGACCCAGCCTAAGTCTCATCACAGTCAGCAGCAACTCATCTTCAAGCACTAACTTTCTTTTGAGACCTGGTTTAATTGGGTGTGGCTCCATACAAGCACTCTCAAATACATCAAATAAATCAGATAGCCTGCGTCTCGTATTCATGGATGGGTTTTCCTTTTGCACTTGGATATCTCCCTTCCAATAATTCATATTTACTGCTTTGGGTCGTAGTTGATCATGAAGGAATTTAAATGTTTCTGGGTTTGGCAATCTGGTGTAAAAGTGTACCATTCCTTCTTGGATTACCTCTTCAAATAGATAGTCAGGGCTCTCAACTTCTGGTGGATCCTCCACTTCTTCACAATGCTCTATTTCTTCCATCTCTTTCACAGTACCCTCTCCACTTGTCCCAGGGGTATTCCCTTCAGATACTCTTCCACCAGGTCGCTTTCTTTTTATTGGGGTACTGTCATACTTGTTGGCTCTAGGGGTAAGGAAGAGGGTAGGTTTGGGTTTTCCCTGGTTGGTTTACCATCAACAAAATGATTTGCACAAACAAATGTTCCACTCCCTGGACTGAGATTCTCACGCCCTTTAATTATGTTTTCAATCCATATTGGCCTTTTACTAGGGTGCTTGGTAAATTTGTAGAAGCTCATTGACCCAACATTGGATCTGACTTTGCACTTTTCAGGGTATCTTTCATCATTGTCACATCCCCAACGCAACAATGCGCGTTTTTGGGCATTGGTGGTGCACTACAACAACAAAATCAAATTTTAACTATTTAAACTTTATACAGTTGGCAATATTTTAAGTTTCTTCATATTTATAAGCTTATTGTACCTGCTCCAAGTGTTATGCTAATATTTATAGCATAATTAATGATGTGATGTTAAGTGAAATGTGCTTTAATAAGCTGTAAATACAACTAACAACAAATTTGAAAAGCTGAATGGCTTACACAAGTACAACACACAAGTAGCTTAAAAAATACAGTCTTATCCCTCAACAAAGTAAGCATTTATATAAATCGAGGCTTTGTCGATCGCGACGCAACAATGCCAAAATGTGTCCTAAATCAAATAATATACTTAAAACGTAGGTAAAAATCACCCTAATGATAGAAAACGTACTTACCCTTTATCTTTTGGTACTTTTCCTCTCCAAAAGTAGACAAAATTTGAAAATTTCCGCAAAATCGCAAGCCAATACAACACTCGAGGACGCCAAACAACAATGATTTGTATGGGGCTTGGTAACCGCGCCTCAAAATTCTTGCCTACCCGACAAAATGGCGGCGGAAACCGTGAAATGGTCTATTGATCTAAATATAATTTTTAGCTTTATAGTAATAATAGTTTTTAGCACGTTTAATAAAGCAAGTGTCTTGCAAATTGTTTTATTTTATGCTAATGTGTATGTGGCTGATTTGTTGTCATGCATGTATCCATTTATCCCTATGAAACGTCCTCCAATTCTTTATTTTGAGAGGCGATCATTGTTGTATATTTATCCCACCCCTTTGCAAAATTCAAAATGGCGGATCTATAAGGGCAAAATAAAATTTAATTTGGACACCTGTCACGTGACAGAGCACGCATTCTAGGTCTACTATTTCTATGCATATAACCCATACAATTATTCATCGAATGCCATATCCAATTACTTATACACCTCTACTTCTCCTTCAAATATACTTAACTTTGCAATCGCGACACCATCTTCTTACTAAACATGCCATCTCCCTCTTCCGAAACTCATGTATTAACTCTTTTCCTGACGGCAATATACATAATATCCAAGCCCTTGTAAAACACAGATTAGGCAGCGGAAATACAACGCAAACGTCAAGGACATTACAATAACAAAGAAGATGAATAACTTTTTAGTTGCAATACTAACGCTAAGGCCCTTCCCCTTCCTTCCACATAGACCTAATGCAGATCATCATCACGTCTTCAACACAACGTTAACTCGTGCGAAACGTAGTGCCAATTTACTTCAAAACATCTAACGACATCCTTTTAGAACCCCTATGACCTTTCACATTCCGTATTCAATACTATCAGTCTATGTAAATGATTCCTGCTTTCTCCTACATACGAAACTTCACATTGTCGGCTTTCTCCTTCTTTTCTTACCCTCACAACACACAAAATAATTCATCGTAACACCTTTGACGTAGAACTCTTACTTCTCGAAAATTTCTCTTTACTATTTGACATTATATTTTCCTCTGGAAAAGCCTCTCCCATCTGTGCCACCTGTAACCACTTGTTACCGTCCGTAGCAGCTGCTTCCATCTGTACCATCTGTACCACCTGTAAAGCCTAAACACTAAGTCTCCCATCCGTACCACCTGTAACCACTTCTTACCGTCCGTAGCAGGTGCTTCCATCTGTACCACCTGTAACCACTTGTTACCGTCCGTAGCAGCTGCTTCCATCTGTACCATCTGCACCACCTGTATAGCCTATACACTAAGTCCCCCATCCGTACCACCTGTAACCACTTGTTACCGTTCGTAGCAGCTGTTTCCATCTGTACCACCTGTAACCACTTGTTACCGTCCGTAGCAGATGCTTCCATCCGTACCTCCTGTAAGCACTTGTTACCGTCGGTAGCAGCTGCTTCCATCTGTACCATCTGCACCACCTGTATACCCTATATACTAAGTCCCCCATCCATACCACCTGCAACCACATGTTACCGTCCGTAGCAGCTGCTTCCATCTGTACCACCTGTAACCACTTGTTACCGTGCGTAGCAGCTGCTTCCATCTGTACCACCTGAAACCACTTGTTACCGTCCGTAGCAGCTGCTCCCATCCGTACCACCTGTAACCACTTGTTACCGTCCGTAGCAGCTGCATCCATCTGTACCATCTGCACCACCTGTAAAGCCTATAGACTAAGTCTCCCATCCGTACCACCTGTAACCACTTGTTACCGTCCGTAGCAGCTGCTTCCATCTGTACCATCTGCAGCACCTGTATAGCCTATACACTAACTCTCCCATCCGTACCACCTGTAAGCACTTGTTACCGTCCGTAGCAGATGCTTCCACCTGTACCACCTGTAACCACTTGTTACCGTCCGTAGCAGCTGCTTCCATCTGTACCATCTGCACCACTTGTATACCCTATACACTAAGTCCCCCATCCGTACCACCTGCAACCACTTGTTACCACCCGTAGCCGCTGCTTCCATCTGTACCATCTGCACCACCTGTATAGCCTATACACTAAGTCCCCCATCCGTACCACCTGTAACCACTTGTTACCGTCCGTAGCAGCTGCTTCCATCCGTACCACCGGTAACCACTTGTTACCGTCCGTAGCAGCTGCTTCCATCTGTACCATCTTCACCACCTGTAAAGGCTATACACTAAGTCCCCCATCCGCACCACCTGTAACCACTTGTTACCGTCCGTAGCAGATGCTTCCACCTGTACCACCTGTAACCACTTGTTACCGTCCGTAGCAGCTGCTTCCATCTGTACCATCTGCACCACTTGTATACCCTATACACTAAGTCCCCCATCCGTACCACCTGCAACCACTTGTTACCATCCGTAGCCGCTGCTTCCATCTGTACCATCTGCACCACCTGTATAGCCTATACACTAAGTCCCCCATCCGTACCACCTGTAACCACTTGTTACCGTTCGTAGCAGCTGTTTCCATCTGTACCACCTGTAACCACTTGTTACCGTCCGTAGCAGATGCTTCCATCCGTACCACCTGTAAGCACTTGTTACCGTCCGTAGCAGCTGCTTCCATCTGTACCACCTGTAACCACTTGTTACCGTCCGTAGCAGCTGCTTCCATCTGTACCATCTGCACCACCTGTATAGCCTATACACTAAGTCCCCCATCCGTACCACCTGTAACCACTTGTTACCGTTCGTAGCAGCTGTTTCCATCTGTACCACCTGTAACCACTTGTTACCGTCCGTAGCAGATGCTTCCATCCGTACCTCCTGTAAGCACTTGTTACCGTCCGTAGCAGCTGCTTCCATCTGTACCATCTGCACCACCTGTATACCCTATATACTAAGTCCCCCATCCATACCACCTGCAACCACTTGTTACCGTCCGTAGCAGCTGCTTCCATCTGTACCACCTGTAACCACTTGTTACCGTGCGTAGCAGCTGCTTCCATCTGTACCACCTGAAACCACTTGTTACCGTCCGTAGCAGCTGCTCCCATCCGTACCACCTGTAACCACTTGTTACCGTCCGTAGCAGCTGCATCCATGTGTACCATCTGCACCACCTGTAAAGTCTATAGACTAAGTCTCCCATCCGTACCACCTGTAACCACTTGTTACCGTCCGTAGCAGCTGCTTCCATGCGTACCACCTGTAACCACTTGTTACCGTCCGTAGCAGCTGCTTCCATCTGTACCATCTTCACCACCTGTAAAGGCTATACACTAAGTCCCCCATCCGCACCACCTGTAACCACTTGTTACCGTCCGTAGCAGATGCTTCCACCTGTACCACCTGTAACCACTTGTTACCGTCCGTAGCAGCTGCTTCCATCTGTACCATCTGCACCACTTGTATACCCTATACACTAAGTCCCCCATCCGTACCACCTGCAACCACTTGTTACCGTCCGTAGCAGCTGCTTCCATCTGTACCATCTGCACCACCTGTATAGCCTATACACTAACTCTCCCATCCGTACCACCTGTAAGCACTTGTTACCGTCCGTAGCAGCTGCTTCCATCTGTACCACCTGTAACCACTTGTTACCGTCCGTAGCAGCTGCTTCCATCTGTACCATCTGCACCACCTGTAAAGCCTATACACTAAGTCTCCCATCCGTACCACCTGTAACCACTTGTTACCGTCCGTAGCATCTGCTTCCATCTGCATCACCTGTAACCATTACACCACTCTTGTTATCACCCAACCACCTGTAAACACATCTTACCGTCCGTAAGCAGCTGCAAACGGATGCCTATATTGGACATTACTCTGTTTCCCCCAAGACCATCCCGACGAATTAACAATAAAGTATTCTATTTTTAGCGCGCTGTGTAATTATAAACAATATGGGCGTCTCGCTTTAAAAGCGAATAACTCTTGAACCAGATCTGGGCCACTTCTAATTTTTCTTGGGCCAGCAAGAGGATAGAATGAGGTTCATTTTGATATATAGGAAAGCCGGTTAAAATGAAAAGAAGTCATCGAAATTTTTCCCCCAAGACCGAAGAGCGAGTAGTTTGGAGTAAATCGTTATTTTTCTCCTTTATAAATTGTTCAAACAAACGCCGTTAATGTTGGGCCAGAAAGATGGAATAATAAGCTTTAATTTGGTGTATCGTGTGTGCCGATCGGTTGATTATTGAAGGAATTATTGTAGGTGAAATATTTGCTTTGCGAATGTGGTGCTGAATCTGGTGATGAATCTGGTGATGAATCTGGTGATGAATCCGAGGATGAATGTGGTGATACCTTCACACTGGTTGTTGAACTCTCATTCTTTGACTCATAAACACGGGTGTTTTTATTAAGACGATTACATTTAGCGTTTTACACGCGTAGGTACTATTGTGTCATGGATTGCATGCGCACAAATGCATCAAATAAATTGTTGATTGAGTTACTCAGTACGGACAGAGACAAATGATAGCTATATATTGGATTTTAACCAATACAGTTGCCTAAGTGAAGTAACGCACGAAGCTTCAACAGATATATGAATTAGATTATATTAAACATTCACGCATGTTATTGACTATGCTATAACACACATCTTTGAAAATATTGTGCAATTTTTTAAAATATAAATCTTATATCCCTGCAAATAAAGGCATGTAAGAAAGACGGCTACACTACCCCTCAAGATTATATCTTCCTGAAGGAGTTTTATGGGGGGTGATGACCGCCAAAATTAACTAATGACATTATGCAATGACGACATGACATTATGCAATGACGACATGACATTCGGCAATGACGACATGACATTCGGCAATGACGACATGACATTATGCAATGACGACATGACATTCGGCAATGACGACATGACATTCGGCAATGACGACATCATTATGCAATGACGACATGAGCCATGCGAACACACAATCTTCATGTACAGCGGACTCCCATGAGCCTGACGAACACACGCTCCATATCGTCAGCGGGTATTCGGGCGGTGGTGGTTTTTACCGACAATTCGTTGTGAAGGACCGGAGTACAAATTTCAGTCTTCAGATTATTTTGAAACATTCTAAGATCGGATGGTAAGTTTATTTCTGTTTTCATTATATAAGAATCTCATTATATAAGAAACTCATTATTGATATTCTATTGTCATTTTTATTAGGGGGAACCTAAACAAATAATCGTTGATCATTTGAAGAACTCTATGAGGCAAATTGAAATGATTCTGGAGAATGATGCAGACCAACCGCTTGACTATGATTGTTTGGCTTTCAGGGTTGACCATCTTTATCATATGTTAGTTTACTGTGAAACTATAATTAATATACAGCCAATTGTTTACGAACTGCTTAACAACTGCCTTAGTATACTGGAATCATTTGATGAGGATGTAAATGGCAGTTATTTTGCTCCATGTGTCAGAACTGGTCTACCGGGCCGCCCTGCGTACTACATAACTAAAGAGCAATTATTGTTCTTGGTTTCATCGGGATTTAATGTGCCACAGATTTCTTCAATGTTGAACGTGGGAAAAAGGACTATTGAGAGAAGACTGCACGAGTTTGGGATCTCAATGAACACCGTCTTTTCGTCCCTAAACAATGATGAACTGGATGTTGTAGTCAGCGAAATCGTCAACGAATTTCCAAATGTCGGTTACAAAAGACTTATTGGATTTTTAAAAACGAAAAATGTGAATGTTCAGCAACACCGTGCTAGAGAAGCATTAAGAAGAGTTGATCCGGAAGGTGTCTTCTTGAGGGCAATTGAACTTAATGTTGTTTCACGACGACCATATCACGTTGCTTCTCCTTTATCCCTCTGGCACATTGATGGGCATCATAAATTAATCAGGTACAGTTTAATTTTGTTCTTTATTAATTTCAGGCCTTTTTTAAGGATTGTCTGGGGGGGGGGGGGCCCCCCCATTCGCTAAAAGGGACTTTTCTAGGGGGTCTGCTCTTATAGGGGGTCCAGCTTGTATGTTAAAAAAAGGCCCTGATTAATTTTGATACAGCATGACAAAACAAGGGGGAGATGGAGGGTTAGGAAACCCTGGTGGTCCATTTTAGCTTTGTGTGAAACTGAAACATTTCAAACATGTTCTTAGCAAAGTGCACAGATGTGGGTGGCAAAGGAGTTATCTGTGATTTGTTGTAAAACGAACATGTGAAACGTGAAATGAACTGAATTAGAACTGTGATTCGTAAATTTGGGGTTTAGCATTATATATATATATATATATATATATATATTTAAAAAACTCATTAATAATTCATGAAGAAAACACGAAGAAAAATCATAACTGTATCGTGGTTTTATGTGATAAACATTTAGCTTTGATTTTCTCGCCTTAGACAACATTATCTTTCAAAATACCTACGCCAACGAACTTACCAAATAGCGATAATTTTTAAAGCCATTCAAAACACTCGCAGAACGTGTTTTATCAGATATAAAACACGAGACTGCTCATGTTTTAAATATTACATAATATACAGTATACTGTATATAATATATCAATAAACTATTATATATATATATATATATATATATATATATATATATATATATATATATATATATATATATATAAATCCAAATAGTGAAATAAAAGTAGCGTGCTGCGTAGGCAGTGTAGAAACAACAATCGAAATATAGTAGGTTAGATATACTGCCGAAACAGAGAACGTAGGAGTCTAACGCATCGATGCAAACTCAGAATTTCAGATAATCAGTGCCATTCTCGTTCCCAGAGCCCCAACCGTGTTGTTTTGGCGCCAAAAATAGGTGATTACACTCAGTACTCACACCAGTCTCTTGCTCCGTTCTTGCCAAGGTCGAGCTAAACAGCCTAACAGGCTAGGGGGCCCAGGACCACAGAATAATTTGATTTTTGTGTTTTGACACAATGATATTGGCAAAGAACACTTATTCATATTTATCATTAAATTTAATATTGTTGTCTGGCAAAAGAAGGGCTATTTCTCTCTTGGGCCTGGAGCTGTAGCCCCATCAGCCCCCGCCTTAATACGGCCCTGCTCCTACGTTCTCTGTTTCGGCAGTATATCTAACCTACTATATTTCGATTATATATATATATATATATATATGTATGTGTGTACAGTATGTATATGTATATATGTATCTATGTAGTAGTTAAAATATGAGAGGCCAATATTCTTTATGTAATAGTTAAAACACGAGCAGGAGTGTTTTATAACTCCACTTGTGTCTAATAACTTTGATAAGTGTATGAGTGTCGGCCATAGAGTGCAATGTTCTTACCCTGAGCTTTGCTAAAAACATCACCATGATGTTACTAATTATGTACTAGTTTATTTTGTGGCAAAAATTTTCAGTAAACTCAACTCAACTTGATTTGTAACTTACTGTAATCTTAAGACAAACATTTAAAATAACATTTTCCTTTTTCTAGATGGCGTTTTGTGATCCATGGTGGGATCGATGGATTTAGCAGAAAAATAGTTTTCTTAGAGTGCAATGTTAACAATTATGCAAGTACTGTTTTAGATGCCTTCCTTTCTGCAGTTGACAAGCACGGCCTCCCATCGCGTGTCCGTTCAGACAAGGGTGGAGAAAATGTCGATGTTGCTCAATACATGATAAACCATCCAGAACGAGGCCCTGGGAGAGGAAGCATGATCACTGGTAAAAGTGTACACAACCAGAGGATAGAGCGCCTCTGGAGAGATCTATTCTGTGGTTGCGTGCATATGTATTATCATCTATTTTATGGTCTTGAAAGCAGTGGTGTATTAAATCCTGATAGTGAAATAGATTTATTCTGCTTACATTATGTTTATCTACCAAGAATATCAGATTCACTTGGCAAATTTATGGATGGATGGAATGCTCACCCACTGAGTACAGAGAATAATCTCAGTCCAAACCAACTCTGGATCAGGGGGTTAATGGAAATTGCAAACAACAGTGGTTGCATTGCTCAGGATGTTTGGCAGTCACCAGAAGTATCTCAATAATAGTAATTAGGAGGCTGGGGTATTTTAGAGGAGGATGGAAAACCATGTATCAAAAAACTAGTGTTTGTCGCTTTATATAGAATTTTGATCATTGACGATTAAACAATTAACCTATTTTAGTACTTGTACATATAAAGGTCAATAAGAATACCTGACGTCGGGGACTATAAAAAGGTTAAATATATATTGCTTGACAGTCCTAACCAAATGTACATGTGCTGTACATAACTACCATACATCTCCAGAGCCGTCAAATTAAGAATTATTCAAAACAACAGAAACTGTTTCATAACCTTGTCTCCTATCTCAAGAATTAACTGCTACTTGTCATACAAACTTAGTATATTTTTCTTTTATCAGGATTTGTATGGAATTGACTGGCAAGGCCCAATTTCCAGAGAACAAGATACTTGCACAGTTGAGGTACCTTACACAGACAATCCTCTTCATCCAGATGACTATGCTAACCTGAAAAACACTGTAGATCCTCTACGGCAAAGTTCTGATTTGGCAGAGATATATATTTAGAATGTAAAGAATATATCAAGTCTTTTACACAAGCATCAGAACTGCAATAACATGTTCCTTTAATTAACAACAAAAATTGTTAAGCATTTGAAACAATTTAGTTAACCGTTTCACTGTTGGTCCAGGCAACACCAAAGTACTGTGCCAATAATGAAAACATATACTGTCAATGTGGTACAATACTATAGAATCCTGAACAGAGCAGCCCCAAAATAGTGCCCCCCCCCCTGAAAGTATCGACAAACTTGGGATGTCTTTAAAAATTCCCAAAAGTAGCATTCCCCGGAAAGTAGTAGTTCCCAATGATGGATAAATGATAAATCTGAAAGTAACAGGGGGCAGTTACTTTCGGGATTCTACAGTATGTATACTGTGACTTAGTGTACAGTGGACAATAAATGCTTGTGCTCTATTCTAAGTGGTTCTGTCAGCAACTAAATTTGAAATGTCCTTGCAAGCAAATTGTTACTTCCCTTCTTCAAATGATCAAAGGTGATTTAAAATGTGTCTTACCATTTCGTGTACAGTAAGGCCAAAAAAAAAAGTATTCTGTTTCTAGTCATTGGGTCTGTCCAGAATTGACGCGGCGATGCGGCTTCTTTTTTTTTCCCCATTTTTTTTTCAATGACTCACCGCCAGATGTCAAAGTTCCATCACAGATCGATTATTCGATTCGAAAACTGTGAGAAGACAAGGAACACAAGGGACAATGCCGAAAGGACGTTCAATTTTCGCCCCGCAGACAATTGACACTGAAATCAGTGGCATATTAAACCCACACGGATAAACAGAACAAACGTTTTAAACACGCGTCAGTGGTCGCCATTGTTGTCTGCGAGGGTGTCCGTGCCCACAAACACGCAACTGATCAGCGGTTTTGATAAAAAAACCCGTTGATACTCACAGTCAAAGATGACGCGCGCGCTGACCAGAAACAGAATACTTTTTTTTTTCGCCTAACGGGTTTTTATTTAAAAAGGAACAGTGTCTATTAAGTTGAAAAGGTTAACCAAAACATGACCAACTGTATTAAAGATAACCCAATTAGAACATTTCTGCCATCAATGTTTATGTTTCAACTATAACTATGGTATTATTCCTTATGTTGCTTTCACCATTTCAGTTCTTTGTTACTGTGGTACATATCAATCAGTTGAGAATGTCACCGAGCAGCAGCAAATGAACATGACCATGTCGCAACATGACCCATGTCGCAAAGTAGTGAGCATAATATTTTCAAACTTATCTTGGTCAACATACTTGACAGGTAGTTTCAAATGGTTGAAACATGTATCAGAATCGACCATTGTGAGATCCTTATTACCATATAATACCTTTATGCTGGAATTTAGACCAAGTGGAGGAATTGTAAGATGCGAAGTGCAATACTTCAGCAGAAGATTAAGAACATAAACATCTCCACCGAGTGCAGGAATTGACTCTGAAAAAATGTATTAGTAATTACTCAAACTGCCAAGTATGAAAAAAACAAACCCCAACACCAGCCTATATTATTTCTCTCTGTACTGTAAAGTGCACTTGTTTTTTCATGACTATATACTGTACATGTCATTTACAAATGTATAAATATATAATTACTGCTGATAATTTTGTAATTTTGTATATTGTCTGCAAAATGCTAAACCAGGGTATAGTACCTGATAGATTCTTAGCCTTGTTAACAAAGTGCACAAAGTGAGAGCATGCTCTTGTCTCCTCGTCATTCTTGGGCTCTGATTGTACTAGTGACAGGAATTTTTCTGCAGTGATGGGCTTGTTTGAGCTTGCATCATCTTTCATAAACAGAGGTTTCCATGTGGTAGGGTTGCTTTGCATCAAACATACCAATCCAAAATGATCAAGACCTTCCCTGAAACTGTTCAGTGCAGATAGTCGTTTGTCAAACAATTCTTCCATGAGAATTTGATTGAAGAAATCAAATCGAGATTTCAGATTGATAACACTTCCTATGGGCCATCCTGATCGGTCAACAATAGAACAGAATTTAGGTTCATCTAGTAAGTTAGAAATTTCTTCATCATCTGTGCAATCTTGAATCTACAAAAAATAAAATATAATTATGTTCAACAGTATCGTGAATGGCTCTACCACCAAAGATTAAAACTTGTTCAACTTGTTGGGTTATCGAAGCATACGTTTTAAATTGTTTAATTTTGATGTAAGGTTTAAGACAAACAGATACCTGTATTGAACGGGAAAAGTCCAAGGAGCACGAGATTAATCTCGATTTATGATTTTAGTTGTTTTGTCTACCCTGCCGACAGTTTCGTGTGTCTAGATGCGTTAAATTTAATATGATCTATTTTAGTTGTTGCGCTCAGCGAAGAGATCCTATCCAATTATTCGCGTTCAAGAACTGAAAAATTGCATTGGCAATTACGTTGTCAAAAACAAAGTCGCTATTTACACCAGTTGCAAACAGGAGTACTGACGGTCAGAACTTTTAAAACATTTTGTTCAGAGACAGAATTGGTTGTATTCTCTTTTAAAAGTTTAACATCAAATCGTGCAACGTTATGTTGACTCACATTCGGTCTGTTTGGGTCCTTTTTAGCCTCCTCCGCAAGCATCTCTATTAATTTTATAAGAGAAGTCAGAAGAGAATCGTATTTTTGATGTTGGGTGACCTGTGGTATAAGCTCAGGCCGCGCGTTTTGGAGGACGAGCAGGCTGGTAGTACCTGTGCTACTCTTCGTGACCAGTTTTGCAATGGCAATGGAACAGAGAATAGAAGGACTATAGCCCCCCAATATTTTTGTTGAGGGAGCTACGTACTCCAATATTTCACAGATGAGGCTAGCATTGAGAGCGGTTTACAGAAATGACCCTGCAAACCTTAACGAAGACCTTAACTAAAAAAGATAGTTCGAGTTATTTAGTCATCATGGCAACCGAATTGTTTTGAGACCTCTAAATTCCGGCACAAAAAATCTTTGTTTCCTGCACCATAGCAGACTTTATGGTACTTCAAACTTTAGTATCATATTAGTTCAGTTCGTAGAATCTTCCTCCACTATTACCAAATCCAAAATGGTCAGCACAGAGAAAACAAATAATTTTGTATTTTACATTACGAAGTATAGAAACTAATCGGTTGCCATGACGACTATATACCTTGAATTATCTTTCTTCAATATTGTAGTCTAATAGATAATGGAAGGGGAACTGGATAGGAAACTTGAAAAGATGTTACGAAACCGGAAACGATGTTTGCACGACTTGCTATGGTAATTATACACTTACAGAAGCGGCTAATGTTACACTGGGACCAGGGTAACAGTACACTTACCTTCTTTAAGAATTCTGCCAAATCCACATTTTGAGGGGTTTCAGGAAGGTCCTCTGATGTAATACATGAAACTGCTTTTTCTTTATCACCATGTAGAATGAACTTGTAAACGTAAGGTGCTAATGTTGGCATACCAGGACCTTCTTGGAGAATTGAGTGAGCCAGCATTAGGCCTCCCATGCATAGAAGATTAACTTTGTCCCAGCTGTGTCTCGGAACCTGGTGCCCTTCCTTCCCTTCAAACAGGAGATTATTCATATGCCTAATAAGGTCACCAAAAAACTCTATGCGAATACCACCAGCATCTATCGCGTCTTCAAATCCTTCAAAGCTTATGCTCAAACGGCGGTACAGGTCTTTGCGGGGGGTGCTTTTATAGAAAATCAGTGCTCTTTGCCATAAGGATTCCCTGTCTACCTGCAAGATCTTTACATTCTCTTTGTCCACATCTTTAGTATAAAATGCCAGTTGCTCATCAATTGCAGGTAGTGCTGTCGATGACAATTTATCTGTTACAAAAATCAACAAAAAATCTTAAACACTTTTATCATAGTCTACCTCTAGATCCTGATTTAAATAACTACTGTACATTCAACAATAGACCTTTGCGCACAGCAGCTAGCACTTGAGCGTGTCACATTTTGATTGGCTGTTTGTTGTCCGAAGTCCAAACTTATTTAACAGCCAATGAAATGGTGACACGTATGTCCGAACCTATTAAACAGCCAATCAAAAGGCAACACAGATGAGTGCTAGTTGCTGTGCGGAAAGGTCTATTTGTTTATACAGTATTATACACATACAACAACTCTAGAAAAACAAGTACTCTGATTGGCATGGTATACAGTAGATGCCCAGATTACATCATGAAGTCACAAATGCCAATCAAAACAGCCATTTCCTGTTATTAGCCAATCAGGTTCTTCCATTTGCAGACCATTCAATTAATTTTATTTTATTGTTGGTATATTTTACTTCGCTATTTTTTTCGCTTCAAAAGGCTTGCCCATTGGATGATTTAAGGTGGCTCGATACAGTTTTTTAAAATTTAGATGTATATCAGTTTGACACAGTCAGATTTTGCATGTTTAAGCTTCATTCGACAGATGAGATACTGCTTTATATAGATAAATTAATATTTCTAAGTTTGAATTTCATTATTTTTAGTAACATTGAGTCAGTTGCTATGGCAACACAGACGTAACAATTTCCTTCAAAATGGCCTATTACCTCGTGTATTAGAAAAAATACATGGTGACCCCCAATTTTTTTTCTTGCATACTTTTCCTTCAAGCATAAACAATCAATAGAAAGATAATAATCTGTAATGCCAATATTTTTAAAAAGCAAAAAATAACGTTTTCTTTAATAACATTTATTTGGCATTACAGATTTTTTATTTTTGGTATAAGGAAGCTTTTAGCGATAGAAAACAACGACGTCATGTCATTTTTGATGGCCTTGTTTGGTAAACATTCTTGCGCACACGAATTGTTGCACAAGTTTTTCTATTTCTTGTAAGGTTTTTCTCGACTCACACTTGCACGGAATTTGATGAAAATTACTGAGACAATGGAATTAATGAGGAAATGACGTCACATCAGTAGTTACCAGACAATGGAATTAATGAGGAAATGATGTCACAGCAGTAGTTACCAGTCCCAATCTTGACCAAATGGCATTTGCGGTAATTTCTAGCGAATAGGACTTTTTCCCAATGTTCAAAGAGATATATCTCGGAAACAAAACCAAATCAAAAACTGTAAAATAACTTTACAACTGTTTTTCCACCCTCTAAACAGGTAAACAGGGTTTATATGCACTTTAATGAAAGTACATTGAACTTCCAAGGCATCAGTTTTCCTCCTTTTCAAGCAGTTGCTACTTTTTAAACAGCTTTGGGAAAAATAATCCAAATTAAGATACATTTGCCAGATTAGTGCATGTCTAAAACCGATAAACATTGTGTGAGTGAAACCAAATAACTCAGCCCTTATGTTTATAAATCTGACCTTTTTCATTCATACCCAACAGTTCAGAAACTGCATCTTCAGTTAAATAATCATTTGCTCGTAGAGCTTCCAACAGTGCTTGTTCTTCAATATCCGGAAACATTTCTTTCATGCCTTTTATCTCACCTATTATAGAGTGTACAATCATGTAAAATATATAAAATAATCAGTAGAATTGATTGAATATTAAAATATGGTGTCTGTTTACTTGTATACAGTGACATACTGAACGTGGGGGTGTGACACCCCCCACTTTTCAGAGAAATGGTCAGTAAATTGACATAGGTCATGCAGTTAAAACCAAATTGTTTGGTAAATTTAGGGTTTAAAACCTTAAAATATATAAACCCACCTGGGTTTTGTCAGTAAATCATGGGTTTTGTCGGTAAATTTTTAAACACCCCCCCCCCCCCAATCAAAATGTCATTGGTACACCACTGCTTGTATACATTAAATTAAATAATGCTGCAAAACCATTGCTCAACAAACAAATAAACAATTTATGCTATACTGTAATTATAATGTTTCTACACTAAGACTGGGAAAATTACAAAAATTATTATTTTCTGTTATTTTTCAGGAGAAAAAACAATTTATTTTATTTTTATTTTATTTTACTTTATTTAACTTTGCCCTGATAATATCATTAATTATATATGTACAATTTGTACCAACAAAAGTAATACAAGGCAGGAATACCGCAACAGTTAAAGCCAATTACTGCGGATCCTTTGTTAAAAATATTATAACAACGTGAACGGAAATTACACATGCACAAGATAATACAAAAACAATGAATCTAAAGTAAAGTAAAGGATAAAAGAAAAAGAACGCTAACCCCCCCCCCCCCCAAAAAAAAAAAAAAATTTAAATGGTAAATAAATAATTAATTAATTAATTAATTAATTAATTAATTAATTAATTAATTAAATGAATGAATAAATAAATAAATAAATAAAAAGTAAATAAGTAAGTAAATAAATAAACACATAAATAAATATATAAAAAATAAATAAATAAATAGATAAATAAATAAATAAATAAATAAGTAAATAAATAAATAAATAAGTAAATAGATAAATAAATAGATAAATAGATAAACAGATAAACAGATAAATAGATAAATAGATAAATAGATGAATAGATGAATAGATGAACAGATAAATAGATAAATAAATAAATAATAAATTGGGCGAGGTTTAAAAGCAACAAGAAGGGGAAACTAATACACTACGAGCACAATTACACTTAACACAGGCTGTCTTCCATGTACGTGGGTCCTCATGGTCAAATGTTGAGCAAAGAGCGGAGTAGTAATATTCTTTCAGAAAATCAAATTTTCACAGCCCCACTCACCCAAGTTACATGTACAGTACAATAGTACATGTATGTATACCTACTTGTTAAAATATCATCACTATTAGCAGTACTGCTCTCATCTTTAATAAAAATTGTTTCCTTTTCATCTGTATCAGCTGACCTGCTATAAGTCAAAAAACACCAGTTAATTTAAATAATAATATTCACTATATTTATTTCATATTAAGTAACAATTTCTTAAAACATTTGAGAGCAATGTTAAACAATAAAAACATCTTAATTAGAACAATTTGTGACAATGTTTCAACATTCCTTATGCCATAGTTTCAAGGTAATATTGTTTAGATTAAAAATTTTAAAATATTTATAATCAACCTAAAGGCTATTACAATTATCTTAATAAATACAAATTAAAGAAGAAGAAAAAATGTTTTAAAGTTATCTAAAATGTTTAGCACTGCAATAATAATAATAATAATAATAATAATAATAATAATAATAAAATAATAATAATAATAAAATGTTTTTCATTAATTTATAGTGAAAGAAGTTGTTGTTGGTGGGGTCAGCAGTTGTTACCTTAGTACCCTTCCACGTTCCACCCCCTTGCCCTGTATATAAAGTAAACACATACTCAAATGACCCTGGGCTTGTTACAGCATATCAAGTTATGTATAATGCAATACACGTATACAGTTTATCCAGTAAATGTTATATACAAATATTTCCTTTTTGATTACGTGGACAGTTTGAGTGAAACACATTAAACTAAATAGGTTCACAATGGTATTAATCTATTTTAACCAAAATAATCTTTTTGTTTCAATATTATTCCTCTCACAATTAAGCCATTCTATTGGCATTGAAACAAAATTATCTGGTGTCAGACCAGACAGAGTATGTATTTAACTTGTATACCAGTTTGAATTGAGTTAAAATAGCAATCAACAAAGTACATAAATCTGCAGTAATGTAAGTCTTTTTAAATTACATTACTACCTGAGCAAGCAGATGGAGATTGAAAAAAGGAGGGGGGAAAACAGAGAAATTGCATCATACCAGTTTTTTGCTTCCTCTTCAGCATGGAAATGTTGATGGTCTTGCATGGATTTTTCATCAATCTTTATTTGCAAATTGCACTTAAGGCACGGTACTGTGGGTTTTTCATGTCTAGTCTCTTCCTTTTGCTAACAAGAAATAATCATTGACAATTACTGGCATTCAGAATGTACCAAGTAAAACTTTGACTACCCAGGGACGTAGCCAGGATTCTGAAAGGGGGGGAGCCGAAATCAAAATAAATTTTTAGGGTGGTCCAGGGGCATGCATGCTCCCCCATGAAATTTTGAAATCGAGAGTCGCTGAAATACCATTTCCTGGCTTTTGGAGGAAGATTTTACAGACTCTAGAGGTTAAAAAACATCATATAAAATACTCAAAACATGCAAACGTCACATAGATACTCAAAATGCATACACTCAGTAGATTGAATACACTGTTTACAGTTTAATTCCTGACACAATTCATATTCCATCAGTTTTGTAGTACATGTCTGTTGTTTTATATCAAAAGGGGGGGGGGGGGGGAGCCGCAGCTACGTCCCTGTGACTACCATAAGAATAAAAATTTTAAATTTAATACATGTTTAGTAGAAATTATGATAGAGGCATAATTTGCATTAATTTTTAATAACTGCACATCTGTAAAGAGAGTGTTAGCTACAACCAAACATTCCACTTAAAATGCAGTTTTCCCAATCAACTTGAGGTTGCAAATACCCAATTTGCATCTGCCAAAAACAATTACAGTAAATTAATTATAATTAAATAAATAATATAAAATTCAAAAATCTCATACAATCCCAAATCCATGGTTTCTTTTCTCCCTTCTTCGTTGATTTTTCAGAGCTATCACTATTTTCCAATGTCAACTAAATGCAGAATTTTCTTTTCTTCTGGCTAACACCATGGTAAAGGTCAACAGAATTAAAAAATGTTCAAACTTGTTCAGACAGAAACTCTGGTGATGTATTTTTAATGAAATTTAACCCCAACCATAACATACTAAACATGTTACAATCTTAATACCCTTTTTCAATTTTCAACCTTCCTTAACCATGGTATCTATTTTGAAAATACAACACAGCAGAGTGTTATGATTAAACACTCAAACAATATGTTCATTTACCATCTACTGTAGGTACATGTGTACAGTACAAGCTTTTATAATACTGTTGATCACAAACTCTCTAGTCTAATTCAGAAACAAGACCATGGATGGCTAGATAAAAATTTCAAAAATCTAGACAAACACTATTAAGTACGCAATGTCATACTGTATATATTAATTAATTTGGCAAGTATACCTCCACTTTTATCTGTGATGCATCAATGGATTTTTGCAGAGGGCGAATGTACGCCACTGTCTGCCTTAACGGAGAATCATCTCGTAAGTATGGTATTGAGTAACCACTTCCACCAGGAGAAATAACCTGTAAACGCTGACTTGCTGCTGCAGTTCTGCAAATTAAATAACCACCAGCTTCTTTCAAGGATGGGAACTTCTCCTCTAAAACTTTTGTGAGATATTCATGTTTGCCCTTTTTGTCGTCAAAAGTTATTTTTTGTTCTCCTAGTCCCATCTTCTTTAACTTTTCTTTTTCGCTGATATTTGGTGCTACGGTTGCATTTTTATCCGCTAAAAGACAAAATCGATGCGTCCAAGTTGGCAATGGATTAAACATCGGAGCCCAACCAAGTTGCCGTTGACGCTTTGGTGGCCTCACGGGCCTCGCGGCCCTCCCAACCTGAGATGTTTGCCGAGAATTTGTTGGTTCCACTCGATACGGTGCAAAAAGTTTTTGCATTTCCCCTGAGGTGCTTGTTTGTGTTTGCGCTGGTTTATCTCTATGACCTCTGTTCGAGTCTTCGAGCAGTTTGGCGGCTTCTCGCATTAATCGCGCTGCTTCGCACCTTTTCCTCGTGTCATCCGCCATTTTAATTTTTGTTGTAGGTAAATGTCAGGGCTACTTAAAGTACCTACAATTTTTGGGCGTTTACCGCTGACGATATGGACCGCGTGTTCGTCAGGCTCATGGCGTGTTAATCCGCTGTACATGAAGATTGTGTGTTCGCATGGCTCATGTCGTCATTGCCGAATGTCATGTCGTCATTGCATAATGTCATGTCGTCATTGCCGAATGTCATGTCGTCATTGCATAATGTCATGTCGTCATTGCATAATGTCATTAGTTAATTTTGGCGGTCATCACCCCCCATAGAGTTTGGGTTTTGGTCGAGTGTCGAGGGTTGCAAGTCGAGGGTAGTTGGTGGAGGGGGCATATGGTAAAACGCGGACTGGACTGGACTGGTAAAACGCGGACTGGACTGGACTAGTAAAACACGGACTGGACCCAATTGGTAAAACACGGACTGGACTGAATTAGTAAAACACGGACTGGACTGAATTAGTAAAACACGGACTGGACTGAATTAGTAAAACGCGGACTGGACTGAATTAGTAAAACGCGGACTGGACCCAATTGGTAAAACACGGACTGGACCCAATTAGTAAAACGCGGACTGGACCCAATTAGTAAAACACGGACTGGACTGAATTAGTAAAACGCGGACTGGACCCAATTAGTAAAACACGGACTGGACCCAATTAGTAAAACACGGACTGGACCCAATTAGTAAAACGCGGACTGGACCCAATTAGTAAAACGCGGACTGGACTCAATTAGTAAAACGCGGACTGGACCCAATTAGTAAAACGCGGACTGGACTCAATTAGTAAAACGCGGACTGGACCCAATTAGTAAGACACGGAGTATATATTCGAATACGTTTGAAAAGTTAAGCTTGCTTCATGAGCCATATTTTTTTAGAGTTTGTCATTTAAAGTTGATCGATTTTCATAACTATTTCGCTTGACAATGGAAAAAGAAAAACATTCATACGAAAGCTACATTACGATGAATGAGTTTTGTCCAAATGCTTCCAACTGAATAATGAGACTGAGAAAACCGTGTCTGCATTTGACGCCATAGCGGGAACATTTTAATGCTTAATAAAAAATTTACTCTGAACAAGCCCTCTGTTATTATTCATATTGTCATTTTATCATAGTTAGCGGAGGGTGGTGGTTTGCAAGCTCCATTGTCTTTCAAGATTATGCAATGGTCATGTTATTGTGTTCATGTTGGAGGAAGGCAATTGGTTGAAGAAAGGAAATTCGATGGACACGTGACGACGATGGACACGTGACGACAAGGACTACACAACGAACAAAGTACTTACAACACGTGACGACGAAGGACTGCACTAATTAAACCCGAACGTTGCTATATTGGGTGACTGTTTCATTATACAGAAAACACAATACGTTCAGTGACTGTGAAATTAGACAAATTGAACAAAACCACAGAACAATGACTTTTGCCGAGTTTCCAAACCATCTCCCTCCACCAACCATGGTTTTATACTGCAAAGACTACCAACGAGATAAGTTGATTATCTCTCCCAATAGTTAAAGTAATGTTCTTCCGCATTTAATTGGCCTTTGGGTTATGTTTGTTCAAATCTCCATGCTTTCAAAGAAAAACTGGATAACATTGTCAGTCTTTATAGTAAGTTTATTTATTCACCGTTCATAGTAGTGCATGGTTGATGTAATTGAACAAAACTTTCTACACATGACAAATTTCCTTTTTGAATGTATTGTATCGGAAAAGAACATGCAGAAATTCCTAGAACTAAGTATAATAAAGCCTTGTACATGTGGTTGAGTTATTGCCGACTCGAGTCAGTTGCCAACCGAGCGAGTATAGCAATACATGTTCTAAGGATCGGTTTAGGTGAATGTATAATCATCCCAATCACTACTGGAACGATTGACGCGGAAGTTAACGCGGATATTGCGATTGTAATTGTCCAAATATAGGATCAGATCTATGTTGCGTACAGTACGATCGCAATCAGAGGCCAATTACTGTTGTGTAATTCTTCCATATAGAGTCCTTGGAGACAATTGTATGGAAACGGCTTGAAAATCATGCACGTCTGTTCAAGTTTACTATTTATGCAGTGTGACGATTTACGTTGGTCATGTGGGAAATAGGCTTAGGGCCTCATCCTCCGAGTAAAAATCAAAACTGACTAGAGTATATAATTTACTCTACCTCGATGTTAAGTTAAAGAATAAGAATATAGTTAAATGATTCTACCGAGGCAATTGACTCGATTCGAGCTGCATAAATAACTCTACCCACTCGGCTAAAAAATTGAGATTCGACTCGACTGACTATATAGGAATCTTTGAGACTCGATTTGAGACTGGACTTAAGTAAATGGACTACAGAACTACAACACTGATACATGCAGGTAATGAAACATCAGTACGTTCCTTGGGATACCGCGACAAGTTTCGTGTAAAAATATTTGTCACTTTGACTGGAATAAATTAACGTCATAGCTGCAGTTAATTTAAACAACTGTTAACGCAACAACAGACAATCTACACAATTTGATGAACGTATATAGCGGACCGCTATACTATCTTATGGTGTTTAAATATAGTTATAGGTAATACCAAGGCGATTAAGTAGTGCCTCCTGATGTTGTGGAAACAAGAATGGAATTAAATCGTTCGGCATTTCACAAACTGTAGCTGCAAAAGCTGGGCAAGCTGCTCGAACACAATGTGTGTTGAGATGAAAATATACCGAGGAAATTCTGGGCGATGTTATTTGTTGGCCTTCTTGATAGTATTTCCTGTGTAATCTAGTGGTTACCACAAGGTCATCGGGAGGGTGCGGCATAACTCCTTCTGGTTTCAACGTTTCTCCACAGCCGTAACAGCGAAACACTTTTTTATCCAGAAATGATAGTCGACCAAACATGAAGACCCCGGGAGCAGGTTTGGGCCGTGCGGGGATAGACATTTGCGTTGTAACTGGAATTGAATTATGAGGCTCTGGGGTGTGGACGCAGCTGGTTTCATTTGGATGAAATAACTGGGACGATGTAAGGAGGTTAGAACCTGGCTGGGACGGCGAAAGCCGACTGAGAACTGTCTGGGTTGGCAACGGGTGACTGCGAACTGCTTGGCATGGTGTAAGCTGACTAAGAGCTGACCGGGACGGTGGATGCTGATTGAGAGCTGGCTGGGATGGTGTACGCTGACTGAGGGCTGAGTGGGACGGTGGATGCTGACCAAGAGCTGGCTGGGATGGTGTACGCTGACTGAGAGCTGAGTGGGACGGTGGATGCTGACCAAGAGCTGGCTGGGATGGTGTACGCTGACTGAGAGCTGGCTGCAGGGATGGTGGATGCTGACCGAGGGCCATCTGAGACGATAACGGGCGACTGAAAACTGCCTGGGACGGTAACGGAAGATTCTGACCTGACAGGGATAGTGCACGCTGACTGAAAGCTGACTGAGACGGGGGATGCTGACCGACAGCTGACTGGGATGGTGGATACTGATCGATAGCTGACTGAAACGGTCGATGCTGACCGAAAGTTGACTGGGATGGTGGATGCTGATCGAGAGTCGTCTGAGACAGTGACGGGTGACTGAAAACTGACTGGGACGGTAACGGAGGGTTCACACCTGACAGGAATGGTGAACGCTGACTGAAAGCTGACTGAGACGATGGATGTTGACCGAGAGCTGGCCAGAACGGTGGGAGGCAGCTGACAACTGGCTGTGATAGTTGCGACACCCTACTAGAAACAACTGTTTTGCCTTTTGTGGATGGCTTGTTTGGCGCTCCTTTCCTTTTCTGGGTACCAATTTTTTGACCGGAGTTCTTTGGCATGTTCATATTTGCTAAACCGGTCAAATTTGGAGAACGCTTCCTACTTTTGAACCACTGAAGAAATGCTCTGAGAACCCCATTTTTCTCGGCTACCGCAAGACTGTGTGAGCACAAACTGTAGGTACACCATCCCACACAAGCCTTATCACACTGGACTTTTCCTGTTTTGATTGATACTGTTACTCTATGAGGATCGCGAGATGATTTACTATGTACCAGGAAGGTATAATGCGCTGAAGAGCTACTATCGACATCCATAGGAGCTGGGATTTTCCACGTTAGAGATTCGTCGTTAACCGTGCTGGCAGCTTTCTTGAACATATCTTCAAGCGTTGGAAATGGAATTTCGATAATTCCAGATTTTTCCGGAGTTATCGACAGGCATTGGGTATTCGAAGCTTCCTCTTCACGTCGTTTTGACTCTGATACAGAAACGGAAAATAATTTTTTCTTCAAGGTCTTCTTCTGTAAGTCGCTCATTCGAAAGAAATGCTTGTCTTCCACGCGTAAAAAAGAAAACTCTTTCGTCAGACGATACTGACCCATGCCAATAACTGCCAGGAACTGCTCGTCTTGTTGGCGCTTGATTTCTGCTCTTATTCTTTCGATATAAGGAATGAGTGCAGCCTGCTTCTTGGACAACTTTGGACCTTCCTCGGCCTTAATAAGGCGATTCATGCACTCGTTGGCGTTCTGCGTATACACAGTAGGTGGATAGCCAAGGCCACACATAGATCTTATGTCAGATCTGGCGGTTTCTCGGATAACGCTTGCTTTTGCTTTTAGAAAATATTCCACAAACGTTTGACCTTTCTCATGCGCGCTGATCCACTTCGATGTGACCGACTCCAAAGCACTGTCAAACTGTTCTGCAGACGTGCAATGAATTAGCCCTCCTTCCACTTTGTCGCCGCTTACCGCCTTACCAAAAATATCATACATGATTTCCGAAGCAATGTGGCCCATGATACCACATTCCGCAAGCTTTCGCTTGACGTTTTCTTTCATATGGATATCACAGCAAAGATGTTGTGCATTTGGAAAAACCTGGGAAAAAGCACTAGCAATATTTTCTTCGCCGTCGGTACCGTAAACCAGGACACCACTTGTACCTTTGTGGTATTTGGTCATCAGGAGGGGTAAGGTTTGATAAGACGTCTGAAGCTTCTGTTTATGGAGGATGCCAGGACCTATAAAAACTGGATGGTTGCCTTTCTCTGTGGTTAACATCAGGTTTCGGTAAGTGGTAAAAGTGAAGTAAAATGTTGCAATCTGGAAGGTGGCGTCTACTCCAAGTACACAAAACTTTTCAGGATTTGAACAGAACCGCTCGATGTCAACCAGTTGCTGTTGTGTAGCAAGAAAAACAGTTGGCTCCGGAAATAAAGGAAGTTCTCGAATAAGGATATCTTCAGTTCTGCCTTGCTGTTCTTGCTTGGCCTTTACAAGGACTTGCAATAACGGATCATCATTTGGAATTGAAGATGGTGCTATGTCTTTCTTCATTCCTTTAGCAATGTTGTACACCTGGGCTCGATCTCGCGGCAATGCACCTGATGATTCAATCTTCATGATTCCTCCTCTTTCATTAATAATCTTGTGTACAGTCTCACGCGCAGGTAATTCGCTTAGGCTCTGCTTTATCATGCTAACGGTACTCTTCATTGTTCGTTTATATGCACTGCATCTAGGATTCTTCGAGTTTCCATGGGATTTGACAATTACTTCTCCTTCACCTTCAGTAAAAACGTATTGTATAAATGCTAGATCTTTCGGCACTGTCGAAATTGCATCACGGGCGGTTATGATTGTCTTCCGTAGAGATCGCATGCTTTTATTGCTGTAAAATTGCCGTTGGACGTTGTAAACACTAACGGTTTCCTCAAAGGATTTGTCGGTTTCATCTTCTTTGCGAATATTACCTGTCTCGTTTATAGAGTACGCAAATTTTTTTGATCCCGTGCATGTCCAAGCTCCAAGGTCGTCGCACTTTATGTCATCTTTATCAGAGAGTTTTGATGTGTCTACAACAAAAACTGTATTCTTTTCGACATTTGTTGGAACCCGTGTGGCCACTTTACAACGATCTATGCAGCCTTTTATGAGTATTTCAGCCACTTTATCGGTGCACATTCCTTTCATTAGCCCCCACTGATATACAGGTAAAGCTGGGTCATCTTTGTATAAGCTGCTTTCGGCGATGTATCCTGGAGGCAATTGTTCGCCTTCATCGGTCTCTACACTTTTACTTTCATTTCCTAAAACATTAAGTGTGCAGATTAACAAAAAAATTTATAACGCAAAGCTGGGCTAAAATCGATAAGATAGATAGTGACATTGTGACAAAATGAGTACACATCGATCGTAAAGCAATTAGTTTTTTATTTCCGGTAGATTAGAGATAATTCATAGGAAATGTTTTAGTCTAAGATTTAAAGGGGAGTGCAGGATCTTACAATATAGACATGAGATAATTATAACATACCTTTTTTAGATTAGGTAAATATAATTAAAAAGAAATAAATTCTTAGATAAATATAAGTTGTAAAGAATTACTAACAAAACTGAAATTAAGATGATTATATGACAAACTCACATCTGTTTTAAAAAGTCGCTGCATAAATTATGCTAAAGAGTATCAAGTTTCCCAGAAGGAGGCAAATATCTTAGAAGATTCTCACCTCCAAGAAGAGCACAATTCCTAGAAATGTCGCCCGCGAGAGACCAAATTATGGGGGTGATTGTCAGTTAAATTTCATGGGAAACCGCATAACAGCCATTCCACAAGAATGACACATTATTGAAAAAAATAAATTAACATAATAACACCTACAATACCATTTTTGGATGCTACAATACATTGCCCTTCTGGAATGTGAAAAAGAAATTACCACAATTACCCACAGGCATTGTGGGAACAGAAATAAGAACATAGATAATTATGCATTGATTAGAACAAATATTGTTACTTTTTAAGAAAAGTGTCCTATTTCTTGTATCAAAACTAAATTTCTTCATTAGTTTATGTATTCAACTTGCCATTGCTATTTAATAACTTATTTCAAATTCTAAATTTCAAAATGAGGTATCGGCTTTGTGTTAGCCCACAGTGAAAACACCCTCATTTTAGTGTCACGCGAGTCACAATATTTTCACATAAAGAATTTTTATTTCCTGTCAATTTGAACAACTTCTTTAAGCCTATCACAACTTGGTACTCTTAGTTAATGAAACCAATCCCCAAAAATCTAGGAAAATATTTTCAGTAGCTTCAGAGAAAAATCACCCTCAAGTTCGTCACACGAGTCACGTCACGCGAGTCACAAGAATAGAATTCAAAGCCGTTGAGATGTTCATATCAGTCAAATGGAGTGGATCAAGGAACAAATCAACACAGAATGTTAAATAGATGTATTTAATTCAAATTCTATTCTTAAAATATTGATTTGGCTGCTTTAACACTATTAAAAGCCATTTTATACAAATTCTCATAGAAGTCGTGGGGTACTTGTGGCATTTCTAAAAATATGCTTCCAGTTGTCCATCTTGTTCTAAATTATTATTGCAAGTGGCATTAATGGCTCCAACAAATAATGAGAAAACAAAACCATTGACTTTTTGTCATTTAAACAGGCTTTTTGTTATGTTATTCGCCCCTTCACGCGAGTCACAGTCTTATGTCACGCGAGTCACGTTTTACTTGTAACATTATCTGTTAAACCAAAAAAGATTTTTCTAAAATTTCACTGGAGTGTCATAGCCTTATATTCCACTATATGTTTTATAAAGGTTAGGATTAAATAAAATCAATAAGTTGCCAGGAAAATTAATCAGAATCCCAGTAATTGGAATTTTCACATTTCTGGCAGTCACGCGAGTCACATGACAATAAGTTATTAAATCGAGGGCATTAAATAAAATTATTAGGAATTAAATATATTAACTTGACTATATCCCCAGGAGCTTCATTGTAATAAAGTAAGCTTGATCCTTGCTAAATTAGAAGTAGTAAAAAATAACCCTTTTAACCCTAAAATTTTGTGACTTGGTCACGCGAGTCACCATGGAATGTCTGATAACATAAAATTTAAGAAAGGGTTTTTAAACAGAATCGCTATTATACCGTCACTACAACATTTGCACTTATATACCTTGAACTTTAGTTTCTGGACTGATAACAACTTGACGTATTTTGTTTTCTGCCGTGTCTTCCTCGTCATTCTGTAGAACATTAGTATATTTTTTTAATAAAAGAAAACATATATATATATATATATATATATATATATATATATATATATACATCATCAAGTTAGATGCAATCAGTATTTTTAATTATTATTATAAACATGCGAGTTTTTTTTGTGAATTTCGAGGAGAGGGAACACTAAACAAAGGGAGGAAGTCGATAAGTTATGGAAGTATGTAACAATGTTGCTGTATCTAATTTAGCGATGTCCATGTAATTAGTTCTATACCAGTTTTATGGCAAAATAGAAATGTTTAATACCTATTTAATATTGTATTTAGAAAACATACCACAAACGAATCATCATCAAAACTACTTTGGTCTTCAATTGTTAGGTGAATAACCTCTATCTTCTTGCTGTCGATGTCCACGTCCACCTTTGTTTTCTTTACTTTTCTTTCTGGAATATTTTTCTCGTGCCCTTAATCAAAGTGAGATTTCTATCTGTAATTTTGTTCACTTATTTTAAAGTACCTATATTATCCGTATAAAGGATACAAAAAATACCTAGTAATAAGTTATTTTACAGTTTTTCATTTAAACAAGTTGCCTGAAAAAGTCGCATATTATAAATTAGGCCATAAAAACGTATCAGGTATTTATTATCCTTTCTCCCCGAGCCCGGTGAGGGTGCTAATCTCGACACGCGTGGAGTCCATTTTACACACGTGTAGAAAAAGCAAGGGACCCTACGACGTATATATATATATAATCTATTTCCAGATGCTTGGAAGTTATATATATGTTTCATGTTAAAAAAATTTATGTTAAAAATATTCGTCACCTTCACTGTATTGTAGCAGGGATTTATCAGCATCAGGATAATCATCCGCATCCTTGTTCAATTTTCTTTTTGAAGTGGCCATCCGTTCTCCCTGTAAAATAAAATCGATGTATACAAGTCAGTAAAAATAATGTGAATGACAAGTGCATTAAACATTATCATTTAGGAAAAGCCACACCAGATAAATTGTAAAAAGCAAAATTTTGAATTATGTTGGGATGCAAGTTTTGTAGCTTGTTTATGCTCATATTCTTTGGTATGTAATTGCATGCCGTTGCATTAATCATAAACATGCATGCCTGATTCTCGTGGAAATAAATATACAATAACACTGCCTTAAGGGGCAGAAGTTGCTACCTTTCCGTCACAGATATGTAAGCCTTTAGATTGGTACTACTACTGTATGCATTAAGCATTGTGCTAAATATCCATGCGAGTGAGGATCTCTGAAACTATAAAGAGTTTAAACCACTGACATGCCATTGATCTATATATAACTAGATTGCGGGGTGCCATTATATCTTAAGTATCATTACAAAAAAATTGCCCCAAAATTTCTTTTAAAGAATGCAAATTCATAAATCCTTTTACTTAGGCCAGGGAGCAACCGATCGAAAAAGATTACGAGTTCGCAATTTATTTGTTGGTATATTACTTTCCCAGCTGGAAACCGCAGTTGAAAATTCTATATGTATAGGTAATCATATGATAGCGAGTACAGTTAAGGATTAACACTATGAGTGATATTTGAAAATTGTGCCAAAGTTGTAGGAGCCGTTAGGCGAGTGCTATTTGGCACAATTTTCAAATATAACGAGTAGTGTAAATGCTTAATTGTAAGAGCAATATAATATGATTATTTGTTTATTATATGCATGACAAAATGACAAAACATGACAAAATTAAATCATTAATTGTACTGCAGTACAATTTATAAAACAATCGTACTCTACTTATAAACCAATCAGAATGCAGTAATTTTGTCATGCATATAATAAACATATTGCAGAGATTATTTACAATTGTGTATATACATTTTTAAACTTACATCCAGAAGTATTTCACTTGTTCTTTCTTCCATCGGAGTATGAGATGATTTTGCTTTCTCATTTTTGTCTTTCTTTGAGACAGCACTGTCTTCTTTATTATTATGGAAAAAAACAAAACAGTAACAATGTGGTTTGAAAAAAGAAGTTATAAAACCAAAGTGGATTTTGTTTTTAGTTCTTTGCATAAAAATGTAATATGATGTGACGTGCGTAAATCATATACACTTTCAGAAAAATCAAAAATGAAAATACAAAAGGAAATTGCATAAAAATTGCCAAATTGAAGAATTGAAAAACCGTTGCATAGAAATAATAAAAACAATAAAAGAAATCATGCAAAAATTTAAAAAAACATAATGTCATAAAAATATAAACTTACAAGAGTTCTATCTAAAATCGTGATGCATATTTCTGCGATAAATTTGCTCTTTGTTTGTAGTTAAATGCAATGGCTGCAAGCACAAGTAATATTGCAAGCCGAGTGATAAAACTCTTCAGTTGTTGTGACTTACAGCTGTGTAATAGTGTGCCACTTGTGTGCGTTATATATATATATATATATATATATATATATATATATATATATATATATATATATAACATGTATGCACTTACGTTGACGATTGGTCACCCAGGACAAGCTTTCTTGTTCAGTTCCAACCACGTCATTCTGAATGTTACAAAGTACCTGCATTGCAGATGGTCTGGAATTCGGTTCAAACTTGCAGCAGGATTTAAACGTCTCGTCAATTTGGCACCACTGAGTAGCCCGTAGAGCCTCGTATTTAGTGTCATGGCGAGGTAACGTTCCTTGTTTCATATAGTTTTTTAAGGCTGCTTCAGTAAACGTAACACCTAAAAGAAACTTTCAAAATCTTTTACGATTCAAAGAAAAGTTCTTATTAATATTCTCCCAGTCTATATATATATATATATATATATACTAACCGATAGTACATCTTACCGATAGTACAAATTAAAGTTGTGGGCATCATAGTACATCTTACCGATAGTACAAATTAAAGTTGTGGGCATCTGTCTCTCATTAGTGATAATTAGATATGAAACTAACAAGAACTGATAGAACATAAATAGAAAATCGTTATCTTGTTTAATACTTGATATATTCAAGTTTAAAACAAGATAACTGTATGAAAGGTAACATTTGAAAACCAAGGGCTTTATTTAAATTAATTAGTTAGCATGATATGAGGGTGGTAAAAAGTATTTTCTTTGGCCGCGCGTGAATTGCCAATCTGCGGAGATTTTTGTGTCGTGAAACGTATGTTAAAATGTGAATTAAGTTTTCAATTTGTCATGAGCTGTGATTTTCATTTGCTTATATATAAATTTTTAAACTCAAGATTTGAGTTATATAACGCGGAACAAAGCGTATAGATTTATAATACATTTTGATTTGATTTTATTACAAATGGTCTGATATATTTTGTAATAAAATCGGAATATTACTGTTTCTATATGAAACGTGAAAGACGTGAAATGTGAAATAATCATTGTGTTGTTTGGGAAATTCAGTGATCCATACATCCCCCCCCCCCCCCCCTTTACCACCCTCTGACATTACGATTATAAGGCCGAGGCCGCGTAGCGTTTTCGCCGAAAATAGGGTGGTAATGTTAACTTTATAGGCTCGTTGTACTTTGTAGTTAAACTTGTTGTGTGTCCGCATGTGTAAGGGGATGCAGGGACGTCTTCCTCGGGAAATTATTTTGAAATTTGGATCACTGAATGATATGGCCTTTCCCGCATTTTTAATTCAATTTTGAAACCACTTTACCACTTTAATATGAGCAAAATTTTTAAAGTTTTAAAACATATCTTTAATGGCGCATTTTGTTCCAATTTGACTATCACATCAGTATATTAATTTGTGTGTAACAGTGACAACAACTACAACATGAATAACATTGGAAACCAAGAAAAAGTGCTGAAGAGCGGTGAGCGAGGCGTGAAAAACGCAATTTGAAACATCGCTTGTATTCTCGTTCCCAGATCCCACGTTTCTGTATCCGTGTTGATAAACAATGGTGTTTATCTCCCCTTTTTGTTGACGCGGATCGACGAAAGACCGATGCTCGGCCAACTTCCATCATCCATCCGCGCGCACTTTTCGGAGGGTTGAGACTTGAGTCCTTGTTGAATTGAAAACGAAATTGACTTAAATATGGTGGTTGTTGAGTGGTGAGAAATCGAGCGAAAGTTCCTGAATTTTGATGAAGAATCGAGGTAAGTCATGGACTTGGATATTTCTTGGTCTTCGGGGAGACAAAGGCTCAAAACACATGTTTACGGCTAATTTTGAAAGCAAATATAGAATTTAATTGAGATTTACGTTTTGTATCTTGAACCCTACTCACTAGTCACTAGATCAAAATGTTATGTTAGGAGCGACAACGGAAAATGTGGCTAACGGCGAGACTGAAACGCGTTATTAGCGCGATGCGTTGAATACTACGTCTCGAAAGCTCGAAAGGGGGAAGTGAACAAACCGGTGTTTAGATTTCTTTTTTGTTTGAAACCATGCTGTAACAGTGTTGCCTGAATAAAAGGTGTTTCCATGTATAATCGAGAACATTTCCAGAGGAGTGAACATTTAGCTAAATAGAATGGAGACGCAATGCACTGTAAGCTGAAAAAACAGGTACAAGTATCGAGCGATACCAGGTATCACTGCATGGTATCGATACCAAGTACTCAGTATCGCCCAGCACTACTATTAAACATGGCCCAGGCCTCGGGGTATATATAAACAAGCACAGAGGCTGGATTAGGAGCCAAGGAAGGTACCATTTCATATTATTAGTCACTAGCATCAGAAGAGCGACTGAGATCCAGTCAATAACCGCTGGGTAAATCACCTGTGCATCTGAGTATGAGTATTCAAAACAACATTTCATCATGCAAAGGGGGGGCAACCACTCCTGTACAATGCAACATCAAGGCCTTTAATGAAGGAAGATTTAGAATGTGATGAAAATATTTTAGGACCAAAACTGGACCAGTTGTGAAAATGCAACATTGAGGTTTTCCATCTAGGATTGGACTTGGGACCCTCCAATTCTAGAGCTGCATTGCTCTGAGCAATTTTTACAGAGGCCATGCATTTTTAAGAGTTTAGTCAATGAGTTATGTGTAATGAAAGAATACTTGTGGAGAATTGGGCATACATGTACCTGTATTTTAAAAAATATTTGACATTTTACTTCATCAAACTGCATGTTAGCTAGTGTAAGGATTTTTGCAGTGATGGATTACCCAGTTCGCTACTGTATGTAGGCTGAAGTCTACAGGCCCTACAAAAATTTATTATTATATGAGTCCAGGCTTGTAAGTGACTCACAATTTTGAGAAAATGTTTTTTTTATTAGCATTATGTATGATTTTTAACCCAACAGTGAGATGGTAGCCAGTACTGTCCTACTGTAAGGTTTTTCTTGAATGGGTCATCCCAGAAAAGAACCATACTCCCCCCACAGAGGAAATTTGTGCTGTCTGAAGCAGGAAGGGTAAAATTAACTACAGATTTGCTGGGGAGGACAATTTGCCATTTCCTCTGTGGGGGGAGTATGGATATTTTCTGGAATTTCTAAATTTTTAGAGAGCGACATCCCCCAACTTTCCTAGGGGTATGGATTTTATTTATCCTACAAAGGACCCTAAACTGGTGATCCACCACTGGATTTTGATGACCAAACCAGGACCAGTTGACTAATATTTTTAATATTAATTGCTATTAATTTATTGACTATTAATTCAAAAATAAAACTAGTTATTGTTAATTTTGGCTAACTATCCACATTAAGCAAGTTTGACCCCTTTTTTCCAGACTAAAACTTTGAGTATTTGTTAACTCAACCCCATCTTCTTTATCACCCTTTCCTTTATACCGGTACTCTGGTTTTCTGCAGCCCCATACTGCAAGAGAGGTAAATGAACAGTAAATTATAAATTATTACGTACCTAATTGTTCTAGTTCAGCATGATAAGGGCTTCGAAGATTTGGGTTTAGCATACTATACATCACCATCCCCAACGACCAAATATCAGCCTTTTTTAGATCTTCTTGGCTTGCTTGGAAGAGTTGCTGCAAATGGATTTCTGGTGCCATAAATGCTGGAGTACCACGACCGACTGATTCCGTCTTGGACATCAATAATGACTTGGTTTGTAAGTCGAGAGACCGACTTAAACCAAAGTCAGCCAGCTTGCAAACGATTGGACATTCGCCATAGACTTTGGCAAGGTCACTTTCACCAAGAGAACACCTGCTATAATGCTGGTTACAAACTAAAATGTTTCCTGGTTTTAGGTCTCTGTGAGCAATGTTCTTATCGTGCAGATATTCCAGACCTACTACAATATCTTTAACGCATGTTGGTAACACGTCTGCAAACGACGTAAAGTCGAACTCGACATCTACAAAATGCACAAAGTCTCCTAGAGTGCTGATGGTTTTTTCAGCTCCAAATGGTCGAAAATCGAAAGAAGAGTATTCCATCATGATGGAATATGGTTTATCACAAAATCCCAAAAACTGGATAACATTTCTGTGGCCCTTTGTACTGTTTAACAGTGCAGCTTCTTTTACAAAACGAGATGTCGAGTCAATAGTTTCGACATTTATCTTTTTTACTACAACTTTCCCCGCTTTACCTTTGTATTCTCCAAGATACACAGAGCCAAAACTACCACAACCCAACTTTTTTTCTTTCTCGAACAGCTTCAACTCAAATTTCGGGAGGCCTGGATCTTTTTTCGGCTTAGAAATTAGCTTTGGAAGCTTAAAAGACTTAAAACTTGCCGCCATTTTCCATGCAACAAGAAAGCCCTTTGTGTACATTTTGGCGCGAATTTGTGTACAAGATACTTCCGTTGTCAGGTTAATATTCAGGGGGCAATACAATCAAATTAGGTATTTAACTGGCCATTTCAAAATATTTTACAGCCGGGAAAATTTTTTCGAATATAGCTAATAAAGCAAGTTCAAACGTATTTGAATATATACGCCACGTTTTACTAATTGAGTCCAGTCCGCGTTTTACTAATTGGGTCCAGTCCGTGTTTTACTAATTGGGTCCAGTCCGCGTTTTACTAATTGGGTCCAGTCCGCGTTTTACTAATTGGGTCCAGTCCGCGTTTTACTAATTGGGTCCAGTCCGTGTTTTACTAATTGGGTCCAGTCCGTGTTTTACTAATTGGGTCCAGTCCGTGTTTTACTAATTGGGTCCAGTCCGCGTTTTACTAATTGGGTCCAGTCCGTGTTTTACTAATTGAGTCCAGTCCGCGTTTTACTAATTGGGTCCAGTCCGCGTTTTACTAATTGAGTCCAGTCCGCGTTTTACTGATTGAGTCCAGTCCGTGTTTTACTAATTGGGTCCAGTCCGCGTTTTACTAATTGGGTCCAGTCCGCGTTTTACTAATTGAGTCCAGTCCGTGTTTTACTAATTGGGTCCAGTCCGTGTTTTACTAATTGGGTCCAGTCCGCGTTTTACTAATTGGGTCCAGTCCGTGTTTTACTAATTGGGTCCAGTCCGTGTTTTACCAGTCCAGTCCGCGTTTTACCAGTCCAGTCCAGTCCGCGTTTTACCAGTCCAGTCCAGTCCGCGTTTTACCATATGCCGGTGGAGGGACGTAAAGTACGCTAAAATTTACGCATATAATTTCCGCTAAAATTTACGCACATAATTTCCTTGCAGCGGCACAAATAATATTTAGGCGGACGATGTACATGTTTTGGGCATTTCATGCGCGCAGGCGCAGCAAAGGTGTTTACTCGGCATTGATGACAGGAAATATTTAGTAAATTTGTCTACAAAATTTTATTACAAAATTTATTTTTGTTGCATTTGTGCAATCATGACGCAATAGTACCTTCTACGTGCGGAAAACGCTCAATGTAATCGTCTTAATAAAAACACACACCCGTGTTTATGATTCAAAGAATGAGTTCAACAGACAGAGCACGTGTATATTTATATCTTTATAAATGTAGACCCCTGGTTTTTTATTTACATCTATCTTTTTAGATTTAACCAAGCTTTTTTGACTGTTAATCAACCCACAGGTTGTGTCCGACTTAACACTTAGTAGGCCTTAGTAAGTTTCAAATGTGAGTATGAACCCGTATATTTGCGCAGTCATAGCTATCAAAAATATAAAATCTCTTTCAACAATTACGTATATATGTACGTAATATGTCTAATCCAATAACCTTAATTGAAATATCGACAACAGATCAGTTTCAGTCTCAGCTAATAAACGTAAACAAATGTATTTTATTAACCGTTTGTTAGTAAGCGATTAACCAAATTTCCGGCAGATTCCGTTGATTCAGTCGATTCCGTTGATTCCGTTAAATAGAGATGCCGTATATATATATATATATATATATATATATATATATATATATTTACGGTGGCCCATACGTGTCACTATATAAACCACGATGAAAACACATTTCCAAATCAAAAACATGAACCAGAGTAAAATTACACATTAACAAACCTTCACTACACATTAACAAATCTTCACTACACATTAACAAAACTCCGCTACACATTAGCAAAACTCCACTACACATTAACAAAACTCACTACACATTAGCAAAACTCCACTACACATTAACAAAACTCACTACACATTAACAAATCTTCACTACACATTAACAAAACTCACTACACATTAACAAATCTTCACTACACATTAACAAAACTCACTACACATTAACAAATCTTCACTACACATTAACAAAACTCACTACACATTAACAAATCTTCACTACACATTAACAAATCTTCACTACACATTAACAAAACTCACTACACATTCGCCCCAGTCTCTCAATCTCAATCGCGCATAGAGCGGTTACCAAGTCACACGGTTCCACTGATGCTTTTCTCGCCGCCATGTTTTGTTCTTCGTGTGGAAACGAACTACATGCATCCAATGTCTTTTGCCCTACTTGTGGGAGAAGAGTTGACGAGCCCCGAACTGCAGCAGAAGAAGACTCTGGTAAGAAGGAACAAGTGCCACTGACGTTTAAAGAATTTAAACTCAGTAAAGAAAAAGAAAGAGCCCAGCACTTCCGCCCTCCTTCCAAAGGAAAGGGCAAAAGCAAAGCAAAAAGGAAGATTGATGATACCAATGCTACGGCCCGGATAAACTCTGGCATTATGCTTTTTGATGGGGAAGAACTAAAGATTCAACGTGGCAAAGTTTTGGTGTTAAGTTTAAAGAAAACAGCCAATGCTGAAGAACTTTTAAAACTTTCTCTGGATAAACATAAAGCACACTCCAAGAATATTATCAAAGCAAATACCAAATACGTAATACTTTATTCGGATGGCACTAAAGTTGAGAAACTTAAAGAGGCTGATGAAATGTTTGTATTGCATAAATACAAAGAGGAGTGTGGTAAGCCATACCACAGACTTACATTCTTTCTTTGTCCAGAAGTTGACTATTCACTTGCAACTTTACAACAATGCATGGTAGAAGACAATGACAGTGATGACGGTCAAGATGCTGTGGAATACAAAGAAGGTAAATCAAAGTCCATAAAGTTGGAAGTCTTAGAAGACAATGATGACCTGGCAGTTATGCTTGACTCTTCAAATCCATGCACAAGTTCAGATGTTAAAAGCTCGATTACATGTACTCCAGTTCTTACCATTGAAGATAGTAAGAATCCCAAAGCTTGTGGTTCTCAATCAGATGTTTCCCATCAATCAGAATATAACACCCTGAGTGAAATGTTTCCCCAGCTGGATGACAATAAGATACAGGATGCTTTACATAATGCTCATTATAATATTGAGACAGCCATCAGCAATATTCTCACAACCGTACCTCTTCAAACAACACCACAGCAAGTGTATGCTTCATTTGACTTTTGTAATAACATAGACAGTGATGATGACTTTAGAGATACCAATGATGATTTACTATGCTCCATAGGTCCTGTGGAGAGTGAAAGTAAAGAGGATGAAGTTGAGCCAATTTCTAGTGTCATTAGGAAGTTGGCTGTAGAGAAACTAAGGAATGACACACCACTCAGGGTAAAAGTGAGGCGAAGTAATGTTTGGGAAGATGCAAAATTCAAGATGAAAAAGTGCTCCAATGATGACCTAAAGAACATTATTAAAATCCAATTTGTTGGGGAAGCCGCTGTGGACCAAGGTGGACCAAGAAACGAATTTTTTTCGTTGCTTCATAATGAAATGTCTAACTCTGGCCTGTTCATTGGTGAGCAGGATAGAAAGTGCTTCAATCATGACATTCTTTCTTTGGAACAAAGGAACTATTATATATATGGACAATTATGTGCCATGGGAATCCTGCAAGGATCATCTTCTCCTTGCTTTTTTGCTCCTGCTATAGCAGATTACATTGTTTATGGCAAGATTGAAAAAGTTACTACTACTTGCACTTCAGATGTGCCAAATCTCAAAGTGAGGCAAAAGCTTGAAGATTTGGAGAAAATTGAAGATCCAGAAGTTTTCACAAAGGTTGCATCCTTTGAAAGTCCTTTTCGCTTCAAGGCTGGTTTTAGCAAACCAGTTGTTACCGCTGAAGACAAAGGAAAACTTTTCCATGCAGTTGCATTGCATTACACTTTGCTGACTTCCTTATCTGAAATCAATCAGTTTGTTGATGGACTGAACCTCCATGGCTTGCTTGACCACCTGCGCCAACATCCCCTCAAAGCCCGCCAACTGTTTTTGTATACAGCAAACCAACTTACAGCTGAGAAATTGGATGACCTATTTTTGCCAATATTCTCACCAAGAGGAAGTAACAATCGCAGTGCAGAGGAAGCAGTGTCTCTGAATTTTTCAAGGTATCTTGAAGAAGTGGAGTCTGGCAACATCACATGCAATGTAGTTGACTTCATTACCGATCAACAGACTGAGCTGAGAGTCACATTAGCCACTGTGTTGCAGTTCATAACTGGAAGTTCTTCCATTCCAGCAGTTGGATTTGATGACCAACCATCAATCACATTCATGCATGATGATTCAGGCAGAAAACTAACTGCTAACACTTGTTCCAATGCTCTACACCTTCCCATTAATAGCACATTTCTGAGTTACGACAAATTTAAAGTTGAATTTACTTCATGCATAGCAGAATCCCCAGGATTTGGTAATGTGTGATACATTTGTACTGAGCATTTGTGGTTAATATGTTGAAGAGTTTACCAAGAGCTATTGCATTTGACATGTAAGTTCCAGTACAATATTTCTTAGTGGTTTTCTGTAAGCTATTGTAAGTATTTTAGATGAGACACAATAATATAATCTTTGGAATACTATTTTAGATTATATTCTAACATGTGGGAAACATTATAGACTGTTATTTAAGATGCTTAACGTTCTAATGCTTGAGACTATCAAAATGTTTATTTTAGTGTACTATTATACAGTATGTTTATTGCTGTATATGTGTACAAATCATTCTATTTTTATGCACATTGTTAATGTGTTATATATTGTTATACCTTGGTAGTTTTCAGCAATTCAAATTTGTTGTTCTAGTTCTTCTAATTAACTGAATGCCCATAAAGAAGTAAATTCTAAGTGATTAAAAACAGTGCCACTTCCAAAATTACATTCTAAAATCATGCACATTGTTATACTTTGTTTGAGATACTTTAATAAAAACAAACTATGTAATGTTGAAAAAATATCTGTTGTTATATAGAGAATATTTTTAATTTTCAGTCCAAATTGCATAGCATAATTAAAATAATATCAAATTCTTGGTAAACAACCCTGTAAGATCTCATGTAAGATGCGGTCCCACTCAAATAGATAAACTTTATTTGTGTCAACATAATTCTACCATTATACATGCTAATTGGGGACACAACAAAAAAATTAACCCATTACAAAAATAAATAAATAAAAATGTTTGTACTATTACAACTATTAACAATACCTACAATAATAACAGACCCTATGTTACGGATATGCCTATCCTAAGACAGTTAATTAACTAGACGTTATTTGATCACTGAAAACTTAATAAGTACTTGTGATCAATTAGTACATGTTGAATATATTTCATGTAACGTACAATTTAGAATAATTAATGCCATTGGAGAACTTTAAAATATAATAGGGTTTGATCGTTTTAATGAATACCGTGCATAGGGTAAATGGTGTATCGTTTAAGTAATTTGATAATGGGGTGTGGCCCACTATAAGTCTCATAAGAAACCTTGTAACTAATAGATTGAGATTGTCCATCGAAGTGACATTGTTTGTGAGAGAGAAATAAATGTTTTAAAAAGAAAGATACAGTCCCTTTGAAAGAGATCGCGCTCATTGTGACTTTCGAACCAGAGTGGAAAGAAGATTCCACGACAGTACATACTTGTGACTTGAGTCAGCTATGATGTCATTTAGTAATTACGTAAATATATTATATAGAATGAAGTATGTTGCTATAATTATATACTCTAGAAACTATATAAGCAGCCGTCGAACATTTATCAGGCATGCATATGTATGAGAGTGAGCTATATGTATCAAAGTGGTTACGAAGTCAGTCATGGAGTTCCTGCCATTGGTTTTATTATTCCTTCCTTTTCAAGTCCATACGGATTGTTATACCTGTTGCCGGAATCTCCTATTGACTGTTTCGTTGTGCGCAGACGACAGATAAGTTTCTGAACTTCAGTTTAGTTTTAATCTTTATATACTGTCATTTTCACTATCTGTTCTAAGTTTCTTGTTAATGAAATAAGTAATTGTAAGAACCAAACAGCTGAGGTTACACTTTTTGTTGTGTATAGCGGTCACGTAACACCTACAAGACTTACCAAGATCCTACAAGGACTATCAAATCATAGAATGCTGATGGAAGTTGTAGCCTCGTAGGATCATGATCAAGATTGTGTAAGATCTTGCAAGAGGGCTTGTCAAGAAATAATTAAAATCTACTAAGTACAGTGAGTTGATTGATTTATTTTCTTATTTTAAAAAAATAAATAAATTCACTGTACTTAGTAGTGATTAAAATAAAAACTCAAATGCAGTATATACAATATAAAATTTTTATATTATATATTAATTATATAATATATATATATATATATATATATATATATATATATATATATATATATCTATATATATATATATATATATATATATATATATATATATATATATATATATATATATATATAATTACCAAAGTTCTATATTTTCCCAAGATACTTTTATTTCCATACTATATATTTTAAATTACTTGTTAAGTTTATCAAATAAGTTTTATATGTCAACAAGTATTATAAAGTTTTTTATAAAGTATTATATATCTGACACAAAATATTCCTCTGTGATCTGGCTTCTCAGATCATGTGGACCAACACAACAGTAGTTCATGAAGGAGAGGGTAATTTTTGGCAACAGACGTGCAACAAGTTAGCTGGGAGTTTAGGCTTGCCTGGAGCTGCTTTACCTATTTCCCTACTCCTGCACAAACCCCTCTGACAGAGCTACACCCTTCACAAAAGTAGTTGGCTAAATGCCATAACTTTTCTTAGACAAACATGCTAAGTGTGTTTAATGGATTAAATCCTTAGCTAGAATTTGCATGAATGTTAGTGTTCGTCACATGCCTGGCAAAGTCCTAAGGGGGTGGCCATTTCTAAAATTGACTGATGCATAAATTCATAGCACCCCATTAAAAATTAGAAAGAAATACTTGTCTGGTCTCTCACAACAATTGCAATTCCCTAATACAAAAAGACTGATATCAAGTTATTACCAACCTTTTATAAAACATTTTGATTACATGTACAGGTCTGTATATATTGTCTAACTAGAATTTTAGAAACAGAATATTCAACTTTTGTCACCATCTAGAATTAGGTCATAAATCTCTAAGTTTTTTGCTCTATGAATTATTTTCTGGTAGTTTCCTTTGTATTTGTGTAATTGTGTTGAAATAATTTTTCATTCTGCAAGTGTTATCAGGTAACGAAACAAAGCAAGACCTTCATGCCAGTCTTTTGGACCCAACAAACTTTGAAGGTCACAAACATATCTGAAATATTCTTGATGATCATTATCCACAGTAGCTGTAGGGTTGATCATATCAATCACATCATCATGAGACAAGATGTCTTCCACCTGAATTTCACTAACTGGTTGTAGTTGATCCTCACCCCCCGAACACTCAGGAAGGAAAAATAGTTCATCAGGTTTGCCTGGGATTGTATCATGTCTTGATGGTCGGATGTAATGTGTGTTCCAGTGTAATTTAACAAAATCTAAGTCTTGTTGAATGACGTTATTAAAACAAAACCATAGACACTCAGCCTGGTAGGTGTTACCATCCAAAAACACTCCCTCATCACGTAAATTCTTAAAAAAATTTATCCACCAACATGTGCGACTTTTTTTAAGGTGAGACCACCAGCATTCTATCCTTTGATTACTAGTCGAAGATCCATATCGATGTGCTTTCTCTCCGGATAATTCATCGTCATCATTTGCTCTCAAGCAACACTGAATGGTAGCCATCATACCATTTTCGGTGCCAGGATCTGTTCGTAAAAGTCGCGGGCAACCTTCAAGCTCTTTTACACATTCAAGATAATAGTTGGCGATGACGGCTGGGTTATTGTTGGTTCGTGTTACTTTTAACCACAAGACACGTCGACTGTAACCATCGATCGCTCCGTGTATTGGGAAACCGAACGGTTTCAGTTTATCATATCCATCAACATGCCAGCATTCATTTGGCCCGGATGATTTATAGGCTCTTCTCTTTAGCCGATGTCGCCTTCTTTCTTCCGTCCCATCCGGGTCAAGCTCTTTTAAAACCATCTGAACCTTGGCTCTCGGAACACACAGTCCGTATTTGAGTCGAAGGGTATGCCACATAGATCGGTATCCCTGACACATGCTCGGACCATCCAGTTCTTGTTGAATAACTTCAACGATGTGATTGTCATCTACTTCCAATGCATTTCTCCTTTTCAAGCCATACTCGTTTAGTCGTCGCTTCAGTGTTGACATTGAAATATCTAATCCATGATACTTTGCCAAGAAACAAAGAATCGTATCATAATCATACCCCGAAAGAAAGTAACTTTCGATAGCTTCCTGTTCCTTCTTACCAGAGTCTTCTTCTGCTGCAGTTCGGGGCTCGTCAACTCTTCTCCCACAAGTAGGGCAAAAGACATTGGATGCATGTAGTTCGTTTCCACACGAAGAACAAAACATGGCGGCGAGAAAAGCATCAGTGGAACCGCGTGACTTGGTAACCGCTCTATGCGCGATTGAGATTGAGAGACTGGGGCGAATGTGTAGTGAGTTTTGTTAATGTGTAGTGAAGATTTGTTAATGTGTAGTGAGTTTTGTTAATGTGTAGTGAAGATTTGTTAATGTGTAGTGAGTTTTGTTAATGTGTAGTGGAGTTTTGCTAATGTGTAGCGGAGTTTTGTTAATGTGTAGTGAGTTTTGTTAATGTGTAGTGAGTTTTGTTAATGTGTAGTGAAGATTTGTTAATGTGTAGTGAGTTTTGTTAATGTGTAGTGGAGTTTTGCTAATGTGTAGTGAGTTTTGTTAATGTGTAGTGGAGTTTTGCTAATGTGTAGCGGAGTTTTGTTAATGTGTAGTGAAGATTTGTTAATGTGTAGTGAAGGTTTGTTAATGTGTAATTTTACTCTGGTTCATGTTTTTGATTTGGAAATGTGTTTTCATCGTGGTTTATATAGTGACACGTATGGGCCACCGTATATATATATATATATATCATATATATAGATATTTTTTTTATATTTTTTATATATTTTTTTATATATATATTTATATATATAT
>CAXIUP010000244.1:130000-136407 GCA_964035015.1 Corallium rubrum | reverse complement strand
AGCCCCAGTTACAAACGATGTTCTGGAATCTCTCTGTTTGTCCGCTCGTAAGAAGCAAATAAAACGATCGGATGGTGAAGTGTCAACGAAACGAGCAAATAAAGCTCTATGCGTAAAGTTAACTGTTTGTTCCATGATGCTAAACTGTCGTTGTCCTTAACTGTCAGCTTTGAGTAAAATAATTGGTATGATTGTCAGACACTCTGGAGCGAGTTACACCCCACACTGGATACCAGTCTTAATTATCATAGGAGTTTGTCAACTTTTATCTCAAATGGGTCATTCCAGAAAACATCCACACCTCCCCCATGGAGGAATGTGAAGTTGACCCCCTCCCCCCTTTGGATGTCCTAGTACATTTTACTATTATCAGAAGTAGATTTACCCCCCTGCCCTCCCCGGATGGCACAAATTTCCTCTGTGGGGGAGGTATGGATCTTTTCTGGAATGACCCAATACTGATTATCTTAAAATACTGCTTCATACAATAAGCTATATAAAAGAGTGTTCCATCTATCCAGACACATTGAAGTTGGTTGATTAACTCGGCTATCACCTCATTTTCAACACACTTCTCAGTGATTGGTTATAGGATGAAACACTTTTTCTCATATATTTGATCTATTTCACTAATCTCATTGAACTATATTAATGTAATTTTAAATCATCTTCATATTATTTGACCTTAATTAAGGTACTGTATACATGTAATCCCATGACAAACATTGAAATTGTCACTTAGGTTATTTTCCACATTTCCACATTGCAAGTGAGTAAGTAACTTAATTAAATAATACTTAACATGTTGTACCAGAATCTGATTAGTTGTACACTTCTACAATTGGCATTCTTTGCACTTGGTGTAAAATAACATTCATTTGGTACACATTTTTTAGTATTCTATCAGTGGGAAAATATAATTATAATACTGTCATTTTAAATTTAAAATTATTAATCCATACTTACACTTAGCAATTTTACAGCAGCGTGCCAGTCACCCAGTTGCATATGGATGCCCTCCAGGCGATCCTCTGGGGTGTAACCATTTGCGACTGACCCAATGACATTGACTGCCCGTTCAATTGTTAGCTGATCACCAGAAAACAGCTGACCATCAACTTTGCCATCACTTGTCTGAGGAAGATAGGAATGGAATTTTTTAAGGATGGAGACCATATCTTCATTTATGTTCTCATTCTTAAAGATTAGTCCAAGGGGAATCTGCAGATAAAAACAATTGGACTTGACATAATATATATGTAAAAGGATTGCATTGGCTGGTGTTAATAAACAGATATATTGAATAATATTAAGGCTTCTTACTGAAATATGTGGTCTGTATTTATCAGGAAGAGATGAATGCATGCTGAATACATACCATGAGTAAGAGGTTGATAAACTTTATATTTGTACACAATGTCAAAACTGTTCACTGTTAGATTACAAGGTCAGAGATGGTTACAAATAACTCTATACTAATCACTCTTGGTCTGCAACAGATTGATACTTTTTACAACACAATAAATTAACTAGTACAATTAAGATATGGTTTTTTTCTAGTATGGAACAAAAAGTTAAGGGGTACACCCCTATCCTGAGTTGCAGAGAGTTTATAATTATCTCAAGTAAAAAATCTTAATCTATATCAATCTGCTCCACGATTTTTAAATAAAACAAACAAACCTTTTTTGATTTCTTGGATAACTCCTCAGTGTACTTATGTGGAATGTGTTGAGCACAGGCATCTGCCAATGGTGCTAAAACATCAAAATATTCAACCAAGATTCTGGAAGTGAGGATGATATAGTTATGTCTCTGGTGTTGTTGGTCTTGAAAGGTGGGTAAAAATCTCAGATTACTAACATCCACCAAATTTGCTTTTGGTGCTGTAGAATTCAAATGTGCCCCCGAAACCCTATTCTCAATCATTTGGTGGTTGACCCAATGAAGTCTTGATTTTGAGAGTGCATGGTCACACTCTTACGTGCTAGGTGAATATCTAGATTGTCAAAAGAAATAGCAAATCCAGGATGAGCTGCCTCGCTTAATTCATACTCTTCCCTCTTTGCTTTCCCAATTTCTGCTTGGCATTCAGATGAACAGGAAACATGAGCAGCATGCTTTGAGACAATGTTACTCGACTTCTCACGGGCATATTCAAGAGAATATTTTCTTTTGAAATTTGATCTTTTGCATTGATAAGTTCCACATCATGTTGCTCACCAAGGTTATCAAGTTTCTTGAGAATGCTTGGATTTGAATTAGTCAGTTTAATCTTGTTAAATCTTGAAAGGGTTGTCTATTTTGAAATAAAAGTATATAGCTATAATTATAAAACTACGATTTTCTATAATTAAATTACGATATTACGATTTAATTTTTCCGGTAAGGCCCATTCCACTCTTCTCATGTGCCGAACCTAATGATAATGATTAATGAGCTAAGGATTTGTTTATGCTGATTTGCATTACCGGTTCGGCGCATGAGAAGAGCGGCGTTTGGTACGGGCCTTTAAAGTTCTGCATGTTGTACAGAGATATGTTACACGTCAATAAATCTATTAAATACAAGTCAAGAATGAATCGTTGTGTCACACGATCTATCGGTATAATAAAACTATTAAAGTTTAAATTCGTTTGTCAATGATTAACAATAGAACCTTCGAAAGATTTGTGTAACTTGATAGCTGAAATCTACAACCTACATTAATAGTAGAGAAATCCCTTCTTTCTTACGCAACAAAAAGTTAGAATAAATATACATCATGGGAAGTTAAGTATATAATATACAGTACTTACTTCAATTGACTTATTCTTGAGTAGTTTCCAAGAACAAAGCTGTGGCATCCATTCTTTCGCTTCGTTGTTTCAACAGTATCGAACCCGCGAGAGCTGTACTTCCTAGCCAAGTGCAACTCTTTGTTCTCTTATTAAGCGCAGATGTCAAAAGAAACGAGTAGAAAAGCGGGGCTCTTTCTTGCCACTCTTCACAAACCAGTTTTAAGTTAAAACTTGTCAGGTCATCTTTCCCTGTTTTCCTTAGAATTGAAGGGTTACTTTTAGAGCACAAACCAACTACTTCTTTGGACACAATTTTCAAGGTCTTTTCAATGGTGTGCTTTCGTACAGATTACTGCTCCAGCGATTCCTGAAGGATGACCTCGCGCTAAAGCCTTTCCTATAGCTTTATAACCGCCATGAAGCCTTTTGTTGACATTTTTACTAGGGTATTTCACATTTAATGTGAACGTTCGGAGATGACGTATTCATTTCAATAGTAGAAACAGGGTGTGACGAAGATGGATTTGATGTAATACCTGGGCAAGGAAGTTCTTCTGGTATAAACTTGCAAGTGGAAACACCAAGCCGTTGGCGTGGTTGGTGGAGATCGTTGAGCACAAGTCCGTAGGGATGACATTGAACGGGTGAGACACCAGGAATATAAAACGGCAGTCTACTTACAGAAAAGGAACATCCATATCCTTGACCATCACTAGCATAAGTGCCAACAGGATTTGGTTCTTTGAAAGAAGTACAAGTGATATCCTCAGTTGGGATTCGAATTGATTCTGAAACTTTAGCCAGTTTGGGTAGAGGAGACGATGTAATGGTCACATTTTCTCGAAAGAAAGGCTTGCTGATATTTTCATCGAGGCAATCAACATTTAACATACGTTTAACCCTTTGATGTCCTCTATTCTTGAAGACTCCTTCGATCTCTTTTCTGACAGCATACAGATCGTCTGAAGCACGTTTGAACTTAGTCAAACTTCTGTAGCAATTACATTTGCAAACGAACATCGTGATGTTAGATGAGTAACAGTTCACATCCACATTGAGTGAAGATAGAATAAGTTCTGGAAGATCGATAGAGGATTTACCAAATATATATATTTTATCTTTTTTCTGAACAACTGACGAACAAATAAAGCACATTAAGTCACTTTCAATGATCTTCTTCGGGGTTTCTTCCATGAACACAGCAGCGGCTAGCAGCCGACTCCTGAGAAGCCAAACACAAAAAAATAACGCGGGAAAACGTACGCTGTTGTCAAGTTGCTATGTTTTGATTGGTTGATACGAAAAAAGTCAATTATCTGATTGGTTGTTTAAAGACAAAGAGAACACAATTTCGTTCGAATTTAAGCAGCCGGTAGTGGGGGGAGCGGGATCGCGACAATCACAACGGCTGCGAGGGAGACTAGTACAACACAAACCATTAAAATTCCTAAATTTTTTATCATTTAAATGCATGCATGAGCAAAATCTATTTTTAAGGGAGAAACCCCATTACCCAATCACATTCACTCTTATGAGAGGTGCTATAACACTCACGCCATCCGTGGCTCAGTGGTCAGAGCATTGCATTAGAATCGCAAGGTCGTGGGTTCAATTCCTGCCGGAAGGTCTGCGTAGTTGCATTTTTCGCAACTGGTCCCGGTTTGGTCTTAAAATGTATATATTCTACACTCGAATTTTCCTTCGCCCAAAGTCCTTAAAACATGCTATGCAATCGAGTGAAATGCCCAATATTACTTATAATATACCCAATTCTCTCCTGGCATTACCACATTATTATATACAGAACTCGCGATCAAGCTCTCGGCAACGCCATCCGTGGCTCAGTGGTCAGAGCATTGCACTAGAATCGCAAGGTCGTGGGTTCAATTCCTGCCGGAAGGCCTGTGTAGTTGCATTTTTCGCAACTGGTCCCGGCTCGGTCTTAAAATGTATATATTCTACACTCGAATTTTCCTTCACCCAAAATCCTTAGAACATGCTATGCAATCGAGTGAAATGCCCAATATTACTTATAATATACCCAATTATCTCTTGGCATTACCACCTTATTATATACAGAACTCGCGATCAAGCTCTCGGCAACGCTATCCATGGCTCAGTGGTCAGAGCATTGCACTAGAATCGCAAGGTCGTGGGTTCAATTCCTGCCAGAAGGCCTGTGTAGTTGCATTTTTCGCAACTGGTCCCGGTTTGGTCTTAAAGTGTATATATTCTACACTCGAATTTTCCTTCACCCAAAATCCTTGGAACATGCTATGCAATATATATATATATAATTTATTATTGAGTTGGTTTTCTTTGATGTATCGCGGGCTGTATATAGCTATATATACAGTCCTTGAATACTAATTAGATAAGAAATGAAGAAAATCTCTGTCCAAGGTAGAAAAAAAGACAAAACTGCTGGAAAACCTCCTCAATAATAAATTAAGTCAGATAAATCCCTCGAACGTCGGGCTGTATCCAATATACAGCATACAGCCCCCATTCTCGGGCTTTACCTCTATATATATATATATATATATATATATATATATATATATATATATATATATATATATATATTACCAGGGTTAAGTCACGTTGGCCTGAAAAACGGAGAAAAATCTTCTCGACGTTTCGAGCGAAGGCCCTTCGTCATATATATATATATATATATATATATATATATATATATATATATATATATATATATATATATATACCGAGAATTGACTGTAACAGAGTGGTTACAGGACTTGTCAATGGTTTTAGAGCGCTCAATACCATTACCGGTAAAGCGGATAATATTTATTTATTCGGTAGACTTGCTGTGCTACTCGGAGTTTCATGCAGTAAAGCGATCGTCAGGCAACTGACAGATCTGGTGAAGCTACTCTCTATTTACAGTGTGATATTAGGTATCGTGTTTCATGTCTGCACTTGGTGAAACAACTGGGCCAAACAACATACCGACATCACCGACTACGACATCAAAATCATTAAACACGCCAGACAATCTCTCCTGTTCAACAACAACCAAACCTGGACAAAAAGAAACGCCACCGACGCATTTGATGTAACCATGGGAAGCTACGACGGCGCCGAGATCTGCGAGCTTGTCGGCCTATTCATCCTGAACGCGCTGGAAGAACGCTTCGAGAACATCGGCCTCTACCGCGATGACGGCCTAGCTGCCATCAAAACAACATCAGGCAGATTAGCCGACAAAGTCAGAAAACAGCTGATCGAAACCTTCAACAACTTCGGGCTGAAGATCACAGCTATGGCAAACCTGAGGCGGGTAAACTTCTTAGACGTAACACTTGACTTGACTGACGGCACATACAAACCGTACAGAAAACCGAACGACGACCCCCTCTACATCAATCGCCTATCTAACCACCCACCCGCTATCGTAAACCAACTACCTTCATCCATTAACAAACGCATCAACAAACTCTCATGTAACAAACAAACATTTGACGCTTCATCCCAACTGTACAACGACGCTTTAAGACAAAGCAACTTTGACGCAACTCTAACCTACGAACAACCCACAAGTGACGAAAACAACAGTGACAGCAACCGAACACAAAGACGAAACAGACAACGCAACACTATATG